>JAKSZU010000009.1:49591068-49882462 GCA_026018925.1 Tupaia tana
AATATATACAATTCCTCCAGAAATCTGTTTTGCAGATCTGACAAGAACCCTCACTTTAGCCTTTCTATTGCACCCTGCGCCTTCCCATGATAATATTCAGCACACTTATAAGTATTTCTTCAATGTCTGTCTGCATATTTTTATACCTCCTTCCCCAAAGTATCTAATACAGAGCAAGTGGCACTTATCAGTTATACGTGGACATCCTGTGTCTTCAATATTTTTCCTTGGAAAGTAAAATATAGATAATAGCTCCGTGGTTTCTATATCATACCCAAAGTCTAAGTTAACAGAAATTCTGTGATAAAATAGAATTTCAGTATTGTTCCTACTTTTGAATAGGTACAGTGAATGTACTTTCATTTTTCTATTTTCATAGCATAGAATTTAATTTACTAATACTCTGGAGAGCTTTGTAGTGTCTAGTTCTGTACTGTTATGGGGCACTCATTAAAACAAGGCCAACAGTCAATGGCAGTTTTCCATTGTTAGGTTTCATGTTGAAGATACCTCTAGGAAATAAATTACTGTTTTCTACATAAAGCATGAACTGGCAACACTAATTCTTTTGTCTTTTAGTTCGCTCTGTAGATAATGATTTATGTTGCATTGCCTTTGATGCTATTCCCCACTTTCCTATGGCTTTTAATTTTAATGAGGATTTCCGTCATTTTATCCCTCCCTTTGCTCCCAACCAGCTTGTGCTGCATATCACCAAAAGAGGTTTGTTTGCATTTTTTATTCTCTCTTACTGATGATTTCTTAACATCAGTTTTCCCTCCCAGATGCCATTCTAATGGACTTCTGATCACAGCATTTCTATTAACACACACCTGAGACTTGTCAACATTTAAAAAGCCAAACAAAACACGCAAAACCACCCATCTCACACAGGAATGAATGGACAACTTAAAGACTCCCTTGTCAGCACTATTTGTTATGAGTCATAGAACCTTCTCCAATCTAGGGTTCAGTGAGGAATAAAAAGGTTTTCATGTGTGCCTAATTCATTGGGCATCTTAACCAACCTAAATACATACATACATACATGCACACACACACACACACACATACACACACACACACACACACACACACACACACACAAAATCCATAGAATTATTTTATCTGAGTTTAGGGAATTATCCATAGTAAAAGTAAACATATAAAAGGGTTTTAAAAAATTAAAATTAGGGCTGGCCCCATAGCCTACTGGTTAAGAGAGCCAGATCCTATATAATCATCCGTGGCTCAAATTGCAATCCTGGAAGCTTGAAACACACACTGGGTGTATGTGCTTGCATGTTCAATATCCTGATAGGATGGAGAAATGAAGGAGAAGGGTTGCAGCATGACCACTTCCCCCCTAAGAGGGGGGATGCTTTCTCCCTTCCTCTCTCTCTGGTGAGCACGTGTACCGTCAATAGTTCTTCTGTGTAGATTTGTCATTCATTGAACTAACCATTAATACACACTACTTATACATCATTCTTCCGGGCCCTATGGAGGACACAAACATTAAGGCACAGTCTCTGCCCTCAAAGTCATTTCAACTAAAATGGGCAACTTCTCATCCTACTCTACCCCATTTTTATCACCGATCTCAAAAATAACTCCTCCGTTCCCCTTTAAAAAACTACAAATTAATGCTACCTGATATATCTACTTTTTTTTTTTTTGAGAGGTTTTGTTTTTTTTTTTTTTGCTATAGGGCGCGTGCGCTCGCCAGACAGACAGAGAGAGACAGAGGGACAGAAAGCAAGAAATCACCCCCCAGGGGGGATGGCCACGCCGCAATCCCTTCTCCTCCATTCTCCTCTCGGGATCTTGGGCACGCACGCACACGCACCCGGCGTGAGTTTTAAGCCACCGGGTCCGGGACGCGAACCGCGGTCGACTACGTGGGAGTCCAGCGACATAGCCATTACGCTAACTGCTGGTTCCCATGATATATCTACTTTTAATGACTCTTTTTCAGTCTCAGGTATACTGGGGGCAAAACAGCCCATTTAATCAATTAAAAGCCAGGTAATTCCAGAATGGTTGTTTATCTGGTCCCTGACTCTTCTTTTAATAGTATTAAATACTGGGGCTTTTTTTTTTTTTTTCTACAGGGCACGTGCGCTCACCAGACAGAGGGAGACAGAGGGACAGAAAGCGAGAAATCACCCCCCAGGGGGGGATGGCCACACCACAATCCGTTCTCCTCTCAGTGTCATGGGCACACACGCACACGTGCCCGGCGTGAGTTTTAAGCCACCGGGTCCAGGACACGAACCACGGTCGACTACGTGGGAGTCCAGCGACATAGCCATTATGCTAACTGCTAGTCCCAATACTGGGACTTTTTGACATTATCCTTGAATTTGTGTCTTTGACTAGTGTCTCTATCCCAGCTTGTGTTTTCATTATACCCTCACTAGTTTTTACACTACTATTCTAATTCTTTTTAAAAAAAATATTTTATTTACTTGTATTAATTTTAAAAATTATTATTCATATATTAAAATGCTGTACATCATTTAGATTCTAATTCTAAGCCTAGCGTCAGTGAACTTGTATGAGTAAAACATTGTACCATTATTTTCATGCACTTTTGACTAAAAATTTAGCATGTCCCTCTATTAAGAATCTAGGCAACAAATTACAGTATTATTAGCAAACCTATAACTTTGTCACTAATAGAAATTACAAATGGGAGGGCTGTATGGTGGCATAGCAGGAAAACACAATGATCCACAAGTTTCCAGGTTTGTATCCAGAGACTCCCCTAAGTAAAGTACACTAAGTGCACATGTGCCCATGATCCAGAGCTGGCTGAGTCTGGGGCTGGACCATGGCATCAAGACCCTGTCAGGGATGCTGTCTGTCTCTGTGTCTCTTACTCATAAAATAAATAAAATCTAAAAATTCTAAGTAAATGAAATTTATAAAAGAAATCTCAGGTAATTTTATATCACATTATAATTGTGGTAAAGTTCCCAAAGTATTATTTATGCTCATCCACTATTTCAAATTACAGTAGTATTAGACCTGCTGTTAGATCTTACTATTTAACATATTATTTTAAAAGTAAACAAGTTACTATATAAAATTTATCTTTTTTTTTTTGAGAGGTTTTTGCTATAGGGCGCGTGCGCTCACCAGAAAGACAGAGAGACAGAAAGTGAGAAATCGCCCCCCAGGGGGATGGCCACGCTGCAATCCCTTCTCCTCCATTTTCCTCTCGGGATCTTGGGCACGCACGCACATGCACCCAGCGTGAGGTCAAGCCACCGGGTCCAGGACTCGAACCACAGTCGACTACATGGGAGTTCAGCAACATAGCCATTACGCTAACTGCTGGTCCCTAAAATTTATCTTTAAAATGTTTTAAAAGTGTATTTATTTCTTCTATTGAAGAGGGAAACAGAGAGAGAAATCCCTCCCATAGGGTCTTCATGCTGTGATGCTACTCCTAGCCTCAGTCAGCCAGGATCGTGGGCACAAGTGTATGAACCCAGTGTGCACATGGAGACTTCAGGACTTAAACCCAGGACCTTGGCACATGGCGTCAATACTGCAGTGTTGCATTACCATTGTACCACCATGGCTAGCGTGTTTTTTAAAATATTTTAAAACTATATGTCCATATAGTTGATTTCCTTATTCATAATCTTTTCTATTTTATGCACACGTACGTATATGGTTTTCTAAGAAGAGATCATAGGATTCACCAAATGCCAGTGGAGACTAGAACACCAAAAGGTTGACTGCCTTGTCTAGAGCAACACTTTTCAAATGTTGACCTGTATTAAGATTCCTGGGCTTCACCCCATAGATTCTAATCAGTTGGCTAGATGAAGATCTTTATTTTAAACCAGCATTCTCAAATGATTTTCATGTGGGAGGTCCTTGGACATTACTTTGATAGAGACTGTCCTGAGAACATTACCTAAGTCTGAGAATCAAAGACTATTTGAACTATGTGATGACAAATGAAAAGTTGTTACCTTTTGAGAATTATTTTGTTCCTTATATATTTAATATTCTCATAGCTTTCTGCATTATAAGAGATCTTTAAATTCTTAATAGTATAGCCAGAAAAAAAATGTAATCTTGGTCACATTGGAGAAGGGGAGTATGTAGGAAAAATACATTTTCTCAGGTCAGGAGTAAAGATGACTTGCAAAACTGAATATATGAAATTTGTTGGATATTCTTCAATGAGCAAAAGTGTCAGTGATGGTTGCCAGATTTATCCTTTTATATTTCTTCCAACTATGATAAATGCAACACCACACTACCATGAACTTCATCATTAAAATACATTTCCCATCTATCTAATTTTCCTCCTGCACCTCCATCACTCTATCTCAGTATACTTTTCCTCCAGCAATCCAGTAGTTCAGGCCAGAACCTAGGCATCATCTTTGCCTCCTTCCCATTCATTAAATACAATTTTAAGCCTAATTAATATGATTTCAAAATATCTTCCAAATCTGACATTTCTCTTCATCTCCCTGGACCACTGCAGCACACCTCAACTACTGTTCCTGCATCTTTACTTACAACCACTCCATTCCCTATAAAGCCTCTAAAGATTTCAAAAACATAAATTATGTCATTGTCCAGCTTAAAATCCTTCAATGGTTCCTCACTCCCCTCAGGATATATTCTAAGTGTGTCAAAGTGGCATACAAGATCCTGCACTATCTTGCCCCTGCTACTTCTCTAATTTAATTACCTTGTGCCTTACTCTCTAAACTCGAGCTACATTATTCTTCTCTCTGTAACCAATTCACTAAGCTCTTTGACACCTCAGGAGCTTTTCACATGCTATCCTTTTTTTCCCTCATGCTCTGTCCCCAATTTTTTATATTATTGGATACTTCTCATCCTTTGGGTTTCACCCTAATTATCAACTCTTCAGAGAGGCCTTTCTTAAGCACTCTACTTAAGTTGGTCACTCCCCCATCACTCTCTATCACACCCTCCTATTCATTTTGAGGAGGTCTTCAAAAAGTTTCTGGAAAATGATCATGAAAAAAATATGCATAGATTTCAAATTTTTTTATGCCAAACAAACTCATAGTTTTATCATAGTTTTCATAAACTTTTTAAAGTTACCATTATGCTTCCATAGCAATAATTGTGAGTTGTAATAATATATTTATTTGCTCATTTATTGTTTGTATTCCTCAATAGAACATTAACTCTAAAAGGGTGGGAATACATCTGTCTTGTTTGACATAACAGTAGGTGTTCAATAAATATTTACTTATTGAATGGATGAATGAGCACCTAGTTCAGTGTGTACTACAGTTTGTATCCCTCAAGATTCATGTGTTGAAAACTTAATCCTTAACACATAGTGCTGAGAGGTGGGACCTTTAAGAGATGATCAGGTCAGGAGGGTGTTGCCTTCATTAATAGAGTAATGCCATTATCTCAAGAGTGGATTAGTAATCTCAAAAGTTTGTTCCTGATAAAAGGATGAGTGCAACTCTCTTCTCTTCTGCTTTTGTTTTTTGTTTGAGATATAGATTCACATCTCAATCCTGCTGCCTAAACATCCCAAATCCCTGGGATTATAGGCACATGCTACCACACTCAGGCTTTAGGCTGGACTAGGAATAAAACCTGGGCTTCCCATGTGGTCCCAACCTGTTGTGCACAGCATTTTAGCAATATGTGCCACTGTAGCTGGGTTTCCTCTTGCTTTCTGTCACACTTGTATTTTCTTGCCCTTCTGTTTTCTGCCATGAGATAACACAGCTAAAAGGCCCTTGCCAGATGCAGAGCTTTCAACCTTGAATTCCCCAGCCTCCAAAATTCAATAAATAAATCTCTGCTATTTATAAATTACCCAGTCTCAAATATTCTTTTATTGCAGCAGAAAACAGACTGAGACATTGCACTAGGTCTAAACATGGTGGACATTATAACACTATCAGAAGGTCTTTGGCAGACAATGGTGTTTGATAGATACTACCAATAGAGACAAAGGTATAGAAACTTAGCAAAGTAAGAAATAGTGATTAGGTATCAGAACTAAATATTAATATATGTATAAGAGAATGCACAGTGTGGGTAGTAAGGGAGAAAAATATATAGACATTTCAAAAGTCATCATAATCCTGGTTTCTTGACTTATATCCAGCAAATATTTATTATTTACATACTAAATTCTAGTCTCAGTGCTAGGTTCTAGCAATACAGAAATGAGTAAGGCATATAAGTTCTAAAGGACAAGTATTCCTGTCACCTCGGTTAACTGTTGTATCCCTTGGGGCCTAGAACAATGTTTAGCAAAATAAAGTGTTATCTAAGTATTTGTGGAAGAAATTCAGGCAAGATGGCAGGCATGAGCCCTGGCTTAAAGAATATCAAAGAGGGGAACCAGCAGTTAGTGTAATGGCTATGTCGCTGGACTCCCACGTAGTCGACCGCGGTTCGCGTCTCGGACCCGGTGGCTTACAACTCACGCCGGGCGCGTGTGCGTGCGTGCCCAAGATCCCGAGAGGAGAATGGAGGAGAAGGGATTGCGGCGTGACCATCCCCCCTGGGGGGTGATTTCTCGCTTTCTGTCTCTATGTCTCTCTCTGTCTGTCTGGCAAGCGCACGCACCCTATAGCAAAAACCTCTCCAAAAAAAAAAAAAAAAAAAGAATATCAAAGAGGAGACAGTTAAGAAATGAATGAAAAAAATACAGCTTCATAGAGGTATGAAAGAGAAAAGTGACTACTAGAGGTTGGGAAAGGTGGGGGAAAACTGGACAGAAAGATATTGTTTAATGGAAACAGAATTACAGATGAATAAGAAACAATTTCTAGGGTTGTAAAAAAGTAGGGTTAAAGGCTGGTCTATGTCCTAGTGATTAAGGAAGCTGATTTCCCACATGCCTGACTATGCAATTCAAGTCCTGGCCCTGTAGGCTTGAAAAGCATACCAGGCACATATGTGTGTGTGCCTAAATCACAACAGGATGAAGAAATTGAGAGGAAGGGATTGTAGTATGACTATGCCGTGTTGGAGGTATTTCCTCCCTCTCCCTGTCTCTGTTTCTCTGGTGAGCACATGAACCATCTGACTTATAAACAAAATACATATACACATACACACACAAACACACACACACACACACACACACACAATGGTGAGTATAGTTAACAAGAAGTTACTGGGTATCAATAGTAACTTGCAAAAAGGATTTTGAATGTTCCCAGCACAAAATAAGTAATGAAAAATGGCTGAGATGATGGATATGTCAATTACCCTGATTTCATCATTGCACAGTGTATTATTTTTTCTTTTAATTTGCTATAGAGAACTCGAGGGAAGGGGGACAGGAGTTACAAAGCAACCCCCAGTGGGATGGCAATGTTGCAATCCTTTCTCTATTCTCCTTTTGGTCTTTTGAGCATGCATGCACACACATCCAAGGTGCTTTTCAAGCCATCAGGTCTGGGACTCGAAACATGCAGTCTATCATGTGGGATCCAGCTGCCTTAATCACATCACCAGCTGGTCCCACACTGTATTCCACAAATATGTACAATTATTTGATGTCAATAATAAAGAAACAAATATATTCTAACATTTTGTGATAAAAACAATAATAGAAAAGTGAACAAAGCCCAGAGATAGCCCAGAGAAGAAAGTGCGGTCAATGATAGACAAGAAGGTTTCACTAGGGAACATCATTCTAAGCTAGAATTTGAAATATTAACAGAAATTCATGGGTGGGGAGGCAGCCAGTGGTATGGTAGTTTAGGTAGCTGGATTCCACATGGTAAACTGCACAATTTGAGTCCTGGATCCGGTGACTTGAAGAACACTCCAGGCATGTGTGTGTGTGCCCCAAATCAGAAAGAAGAATGGAGGAGAAAGGATTGTGGCATGGTTATCTCCCTTGGGTAGTGTTTTCTCACTTTTCCTCTCTGTCACTGCCTCTCTCTGTCTTTGATGAGTATATGTACTGTAGAGCAAAAATTTAAATTTTTTTTTCTTTATTCATGACAGAGCTCATACATGAGAGAGAGATGGGGGAGAGCACCCTCCACAGCATCTGATCACACCACAATCCCCTTCTTCCAGTCCTCCAGCCTGTTGGATCTTGGGCATTCATGCACATACAAGGTATGTTTCAGTCTGACTAGGTTGGGGATTCGAACTGCAGCCAGTGCATGGGGTCCATTTTCCCTTGAGCAACACTACTGCTATGCCACAGAGTTGGCCCTCCAATATTTTTAAATTGTTACTTGATCAAAGAAGATTAAGACACTCTGAGATGGAGTAGCTCATGGCACTAATGATACATTATTATAAAGATGTATATAGTACCATTATAATTTCCCAATGTCAACAGCCTTGAAGATGCTGAAAGACAGTAATTTTGCTTTATAGGAATTTCAACTAATTATTAAGGACAGCTACTGGTTTTACACACATTAATGGATAACCATTTCTTCTAATCTATGTGGTTCATAGACCCCACCTGAAATTACTATAAGTCTCTGGATCACTTTTAGATACCATAGGAGAGAGGAATTACGCGATTGCCATAGTATGTTCCACTGGCTAAAGAACATTTCAAATAGTCTTTTCTTCCTACATAATCTTAGAAATATTCATGAAAGATGGGGACCAGCAGTTAGCGTAATGGCTGTCGCTGGACTCCCACAGAGTTGACCGCGGTTCGCGTCCCGGACCCAGTGGCTTAAAACTCACGCCAGGCGCGTGTGCATGCATGCCCAAGATCCCGAGAGGAGAATGGAGGAGAAGAGATTGTGGCATGGCCATCCCCCCTGGGGGGTGATTTCTCGCTTTCTGTCTCTGTCTGTCTGGTGAGCACACGCGCCCTATAGTAAAAACTTCTCAAAAAAAAAAAAAAAAAAAAAGAAATATTCATGAAAGATGAAATTCTGTTTTCCTTCAATATTCCCACTAGTGAAATATTCAGTCACAATGCTTAAGACTTCCAAAATGGAACTGGCAATGTTTCTCATCTCTAAAAACATATACAGCTTCATAAAGATATGGAGAACAATTTGAGGATCTGGGAAAAGCTTTGTAGTTTTAGTTTAAGAATGGGAAAATAGGATAGACTAAAAAGTCTCCTGAGTTAAATTTTTAGAAATGACACCATTTCTGTGACATCTTGGGCAACTTTTGACTCTTATTGTGCTTTGGAGTGTAGCCTACATTGGTAGAATGTCTTAAAATGTTAGACCAGAAAGAGTAATGAGCAACATAAAAGTGTGGGTGGATAAATCCATGTGTTGAATTATCATTGTACATCACCTAGCTTTCCACCATGTTCCCAAAGCTTCCCAGGCAATAGTCTGTATTTGAAATCACAATCCATTTCTCCACTATCTGGGAGCATATAGTCCCAAATTTCCCTTTACAGAAAACTAATAATAACTATGCAGAGGGAGGTTGGGAACAAATGAGTATGTATGCCCCACTACATAAGCCAAAATAATATATATCTACACTGGGGCATTTAAAAAACCATAGGGATAGCCCCTGGCATGGTAGTTAAGGCAGCTGGATCCCACTTTGCTGACCACGTGGTTCAAGTCCCAGACCCAGTAGCTTGAAAAACATGCCAGGCATGTGTGCCCAAAATCCCTAAAGAAGGGAGAGATGGCGAAGGGATTTTGACATGACAATGCACCATGTGAAGTGTTTTCTCATTTTCCCTCTTTGTCTCTTTCTAGTGAGTGGCCAAAAAAATTTTTTCAGGCTTTTGTCATAGGGTATATGTATTGAATGGAGAGAGACAGAGAAAGGGAAAGTGAGAAATCATGTTCCCTCCCCACTCCCTTGGGATGGCCACACTGCAATCCATTCTCCTTCATTATCTTCTTGGGATTTTGGATACACACACGCCAGGCATGGTTTTCAAGCCACAGGGTCAGGGACTCTACCATGGTAGGCCATGTGGGAGTCGAGCACCTTAACCACCACACCACCTGCTGGCCCCTGGCAGATTTTTTTTAATCATATGACATCTTCTAAAGCTGCAAAAGGGTTAAAGAGTCAATTCTCCTGCTGACAAAGAAAACAAAAATCAAATACCTAAAATAATTTCCACATTTTCTTTAAAATAATGTATACCCCGAATGTAATATCATCTGGTTTCGTACTTAGCCAATATTGGAACTTCAGGCATTGAAAGGAAGAGAATTTCTTGAGTTTACCAGTAACATAAACAAGATATAGTCCCAGATTCTATTAAGTCATAATACAATTGTATTGCAGATAACGGATGCTTCATAATTTAAGTGCAGCAATGCTTCTGTTTTGATATTATCATAAAGAAATTACTTTTGTTCACAGTGTTATCTGACCTTCATGCAGAAACTGATTAAAATGTTTTCCCCTTACAACAATGACAACTGTAAATGAAAGTTGAAATGAAATATATGGCCTAACATCATTGTATGGGGAGCATTTCTGTTTTTTTTTTTTTAAATACCACCACAGAAGGGAGAAACCTAGGAAGTCTCATTTCTTTTTCTACAACCAACACAATTGCCTTATATACAAAGGATATTTCATCATTCATGACAGCAAGTTGTCACTTCCAGGGACAGCTTCAGTGTAGCTTTGTGAGTGTTTTGTACAGCTTATTCACAAGTATTATCTGCATCAAAATGACTTGTGACTTATAGCTAGGACAAATCTGGAAAGAATCTGATAGGCTATGGTATATTATATATGCGTGCTGGGGGGAAGGGTGCTGAGGTCCACTGTACTGTTTGTTTCTGTACATTTTTTTTGTGATGGGGGGATACAGATGTAGATGTTCAAGCTTCTCCTTGGCTATATAACACTAGCCTGATACTATTTCTATTTGTATTTTCCCAAAGAACAATTGTAAAGTCAAAAGAAAGGAAGCAGATTAACTGGACTCTCAAAAAAGAAGAAAGAAGAAAGAAAGAAGAAAGTTAAATAGTTTCTATGTAGGTAAGAATGATGTCAGATTCTTGTCCCATAGTCTATAGAGCATGCTTACTTTTTCTGTCTGTGTATGTGGACCTTTCCTGGTAAAGGAAGGCAGAGTCCTATATCCCTAGAAATTATTGGCATTAGGAGACATTTCCAGGTCTGTGACTACTTTCCCAAATAAAGGTCAATGCGATGCATTCCATCACCTGTACATTGAGGACAATCAGTGGGACTAGAGGAAGGAAGACTAAACCAAATGAACGGATGGAACCATATGACCGATTGTGATTTAAGGCACAGAATCATGGGTTTTACGGGTTTTTAGAATTATAAGGGGCCCAAGTACCCATCTAGAATAATTTCCCTCTTTGAAAACAAGTCAGAAAACTGAGAACAAAAAGGTATGTGAAAGGTCACATAGGTACTCAGTGGCAAAGGCCAGTCTAGAATGCAAATCTCCTGACCCACAGCCTGGCACTCTTGTGACACATGTGGTTATACAAAGACACCATTAATAGTTTGGCTATTTTGATAGGTGCTGCATTTCAAGAAAACACAAGAGGGACCAGCAGTTAGCGTAATGGCTATGTCGCTGGACTACCACGTAGTCGACCGCAGTTCGAGTCCCGGACCCGGTGGCTTAAACTCACGCCAGGCGCGTGTGCGTGCGTGCCCAAGATCCCGAGAGGAGAATGGAGGACAAGGGATTGTGGCATGGTCATCCCCTCTGGGGGATGATTTCTTGCTTTCTATCTCTCTGTCTCTCTCTGTCTGTCTGGCGAGCGCATGCACCCTATAGCAAAAAAAACTCTCAAAAAAAAAAAAAAAGAAAAAGAAAACACAAGAAGCCCGATGTTGGTATCTCTTTCCTGTTGCTGGTACACATTTGGATTGTATTTAGATGGGGGAAGGGTAATACACTTTAGAGTTCCTGCCATCATCTTGAGAATGTTCACTTAGATAAGGACATTAGGTTCATTCATTCAAGAACGGTGATTTTCAAAAGAATATTATCAATAGCCTTGAGATAAAATATTTAAAACTATTCTGATAAATGTGTCAAGGATAAAGACCCAACTTAGACTAATGGGGGTGGTAGAAAGGCTGACTAGTATATTAATTAGAATCTTCTTTTCTTTCTATTGTCAATGCTAACAATTTGTTTAAACTAAAGCCTCCTGCCTTCATTAGTGTCAGTGAGCAAATGATAACTTGTTAAAATCTCACTGAGTCTTTTATTTCTCTCTAGGAACAAATGCTGAATCTTATAACTAGTCTCAAAGTAGAGGGGCTTATTAAGGCAAACAGGTGATTTACTTTCTCAAATCAAAGTGTGTCAGGTTATTTTAACTTTCTTTACTATTTTTTACAACTTCCTTACACTTTTTTAAAAGAATTATTTTAATTTTATTCATTACTATTATATTATTTTAATTTGACCACAGGGAGACAGAGTCCGAGAGAGAGGGAAAGTGAAAAAGCAAGTCACCAAGTCCGGGATTCAAACCATGGCCAGTCACATGGGAGTCCAGTGTACTTAACCACCATGCCATCTACTGGCCCCACTTCCTTAAAATTTTTAAATCTTTTAAGTTATAGGTGAGATCCTCGCTCATGCAATTGCTAATGGTTTGTTTGCACTAAAAACGTTGGCCACCTTTGAGTCTTTCCCATAATAAACACTATTTATTAATAAGTGCCAAAATACTATGTTAGAAAGTCTAAAAAACGCTTAATAAAATCAAAGGTATCAAGAGATGAGGTTATGCCTATATGGCACAAAAATGTAGAACTAACTTCAGAGTGTTTTCTCAATACCTCCAAAAGGTAGACTGAATAGCTATATTTCACATCATTACAGAAATGAAGAAACTTAAATAACCTTTCTTTTCTATTTACAGAAATAACATTTTGGACATAATCGTCCCCCCACCCTTTAAATCTAAAATTCCATGCATACTTTAAGAAATATGATTAGCTTGGGAACCAGCAGTTAGCATAATGGCTATGTCGCTGGACTCCCATGTAGTCGACCGCGGTTCACGTCCCAGACCCGGTGGCTTAAAACTCACGCTGGGTGCGTGTGCGTGCGTGCCCAAGATCCCGAGAGGAGAATGGAGGAGAAGGGATTGCGGCGTGACCATCCCCCCTGGGGGGTGATTTCTCGCTTTCTGTCTCTATGTCTCTCTATGTCTGTCTGGCGAGCGCACGTGCCCTATAGCGAAAACCTCTCCAAAAAAAAAAAAGAAATATGATTAGCTCAAGGCAAGCATTCAGGCACTGAAGCAGCAAGATTTGCTATTATCTTTGAAAGCCACAGTGAAGAATAATTAGAAGTCAAGTCTTCACCAGATTTGAGAAATGTAGAGATCTATACAAATGACTTGTTTCCTTGTACTCATAAAGCTGTCCATCATTAATCTCATTTAGTTTACTGAACTTTGCTTGATACACTATTTGAAATATAGTGTGATTTAAAAACAAAAAATAACTCTCCAAACCTCTAAACACGACTTAAAAAAATCTAAGGGTGGAGCCATCCCTGTGGCCTGGTGGTAGTCAGACCCCACGTAGCTGACGGCCTGGTGGTAGTCAGACCCCACGTAGCTGACGGCCTGGTGGTAGTCAGACCCCACGTAGCTGACGGCCTGGTGGTAGTCAGACCCCACGTAGCTGACGGCCTGGTGGTAGTCAGATCCCACGTAGCTGACAGCATGGTTTCTGCATGGTTTAAATCCTGGCCCTAGGCCAGCAGATGGCATGAAAGTTAAGGTGCTGGATCCTACATGGCCAGCTGTGAAGTTTGAGTTTCAGACCTGACAGACTGAAAATCACGCTGGATACGTGTGTCCCCAAACTACCACAAGAAGAATGAAGGAGAAAGGATTGCAGTGTGGCCATCACCCCTGGAGGGGTGATGCCTTACTTTCCCTCTCTATCCCTATCTATATCTCTCTGATGAGCACACACATCCCATATAAAAAGCTAAAAATGATAATTTTTAAATAATTATTTTATTTAATGTTACGTATTTATTTATTTTAACTTGACCAGAGAGGTACAGAGAGAGAGAGGAGGAAAGTGAGAAAGTGAGCTGCCAGGTCCGGGGTGGGAGTCCAACACCCTTAGCCACCATGCTACCTTCTGGCCCCAATTATAATTTTTAAAAAACAAATTCTGGCCACAGCAGCTCAAAAAAGATGCTGGGCACATGTACACATGTTTCCAAAATCCCCAAAAGATGGCCGGATAGTAAAAAGATTGTAGTGTGACCTTACCCCACTGGGGGGGTGGTGCTTTCTCCCTCTCTTCCCTCTCTTCTCTTTGTCTCTTTTAGGCAAGTACACAAGCCCTTCAGGGAAAAAAAAAAGAATTAATAAAAAAAAAGAAAAATCTAAGAGTGAACAAAACTTACTTGCATCTAAGATAATTTAGGTTTCTGAGTTCCAGGAATAAGTTGAAAACTGAACATTTCTACTGGGTTTCCAAAAGATGAGTTTTTCAGAGTTTTCTTCACCTATGTTTAATTCTTAGTACCAACCCAAATGCTGATCCTCGATATGGCCAGAACCATAAGACTGTGTAAGGGGAGGATAAAAAACTCCACAAACTCCTGTCTTTTAAGCAATCATCAGAAAGTTCAGGATTGGTTCAGCTGACCCAAAAACAAAAAGGGCTCAATAAATGGAGAAGATAAGAAACTTAAATGAGAGAAAGAGAGGAGAGAGAGAGAGAAAGAAAGAGAGAAGAAAAAAAAGAGAGAAGTAGGTATTGAGTCATGTGGAACTTAGTGGTTTGTGCATTTTCAAAATTCTATAGAGACCTGGGAAATCACTATGAATGGGAAGTTCCATTTCTACAAGAGGAAAGCCAGGTGTTGTGTAGCATGGGCTAAGGAGGATTGACAATTCCTCAAAACCCTCATTTTTCTCTTTTCAGGTGTGACATAATGGAGATATATTTCAAAGCAATCAAACGAAACATTTTGCCACAAAAGGGGGGAAAAATCACCAGTCTCATTAAGCTCTAGTCACATAATGAATGTCTAGTACAAACTCTAAAGAATCCTGCTTCCTTTTCCCTGCAATTTTCTTGTGGGTATTGGCTGGTAAACCCCATTGATGAGGGCCCATTGCTAATTACACAGGGGTCAAAGGTACAATTTCTACCGTCAAAGGCTCTCTTCTCACATGGTAAGTTAGCTTTTCTTAGTTTTATAGCTATAAACCATAGGACTCTACCCCTGCAGCCACTTCACAAATACATGCCCTTGATCAGAAGCTAGAGGATGCATATTTGTGCTAATTTATTGCTATAGTTAAAAAGGCCTTTATAATTTGCTTTTTATCCCACTGAAAGTGAGTAGAATGACCAGTGTATACTGTTCCAACAGTCCCTCAGCAGTCTTAAAGTATTACCACGCTATATACATGCAGTGGAGAAGGCAGGATCCTAATGTGATTCCTTTATAGCAGTGTTTCCCAGAGGCTCTGCAGATACCCTGCAGAAATCTCCTGGGGTTCTAGGTAAGGTGCACATTCTTGGGGCCCTGCCACCAGGGCTGGAATAGCACATTTTCTAGGAGTGGGGCTTAGGATTCTTTTTATTTAAAAAACAAACAAACAAAACCAAACCTGCCCTGACCTCAGGTGGTTCCAATAGACATTAAAATTTTAGGATCACTGTCTGTAGCAGTAGTTTGTAACTTAGAGGTAGCTATCAGAATCCCAAAAGAATCTCTTAAAAATGTACATGCCTGTGCTACAGTCCTAGTACTGCTAAGTCAAAATGTCTTTTGGGGCATGGCCTGGGCATCTGGGGTGGTGGTTGCAGAAGACAACTAATGCGATGCTAGCAAACCAGGCACTGGCCTAAACCCTTATATGAATCACCTCATTTAATTCCCACAATAACCCTTTGAGGTATGCATCACTTTGGGTTATTTTTCTTTTGATTGTTTTATTATTATTATTTATTTGCTACAGAGCATATGTGCTCACCAGAAAGAGAGAGAGAGAGAGAGAGCAAGAGAGCAAGCCAGAGAGAGCAGCCCCCAGGGGGGATGATGGCCATGCTATAATCCCTTCTCCTCCATTCTCCTCTTAGAGCTTTGGGCATGTATGCACACATGCCTAAAATGTTTTTCAAGCCAATCAATCCAGGACTAAAATTATACTTGTGGCCATGTGAGATCCAGCACCTTAACCACCGCATCACCAGCTGGCCCCTAGGTGGGCACCATTATTTTCTTCATTGCATCTGTATAACAATTAGTGAAGGTTCACAGAAGTTAACTGACTTGCCAGAGCTAATAAATGCTGATACTGGTTGAGTAACCATGCCTTAGAAATTTATTTCAAATCCTTCCAGGGTCCCTAGATGTTAAAAGTACTCTGGTCCTGTCACGTGACACAGCTCACAGATCCCGAGAAGATGCTCTATCTCTCCTCTGTTTATCCTCCTTTCCCTGTGTTCAGAACTGGGGAGGTGTTTTTCAACAAGCTAAGAAGGACTGACCCAAGAATGAAGAGAAGAGCAACTAAAAAAAAGAAGAGGTCCACACAGCTCTTGGTCAAATACTTTCAATCCTTCTCAGGAGAAAAAAAATATATGAAGTGAGAATATTGCTTTTATAATTAAGGAAGGAAAAAAACTTGGACTCAGATTCTGATTTTTCCAAAGCAAAAGAGGTGGAACGCCTTTCGCAAACAACAAAATGGTTTTGGTCAAATTACAGCATTAAAAAGTAGTGCTTACATGATGGCTAAGATGCTTGACTTTATAGCCTGAAGAAAATTCTTGTGGATGTTGAGAAAAGTTACTTGTGACCTGACAGCTGTCTACCACGGGAAATGAAACTTCACATTCCAAACAGCAGTTTAGCTTAGTAGCAATTATTTTCGAACTGGGAGGAGCCACACACAATGTGAATTAAGATTAATTTAAACAACTTCCCAAAATACTGACCTGCAAATCTTGTTGATTGAAACTTAGGGCAAGGAGGGGGGTAAGGGGGAGCATTTTAAAGGCAGAAGAATCTACTGGGGAGATTTGAAAGGGAGGACCCAAAGAGGCAAGAAGAAAAAAAAATGTTGCATATCAGTATCTACTTTAGCCTCTTTTCTGAAACAGGCTCACTCTGTTCTGCTTTCAGCACCATTTGTATCAGAATTTCCCCCCATGCACACAGGAATGCCTTGTGATGTGCAAGACTCCTAATTAATCTCTCAGATTACTGGGCTCTACTCTTCTGCAACAGTTTCACTTACACTCTTCAGTACTTAGAGACACAAAAGACCAATAGAAAAACAACAAAACATGTTAATATCACCTCTAACCATGTGCAGGGTTGATGTATTGATTAAACCTCCCTGTGACCTCTATAGTGAAAGGCTGCCCTGCCATTGGTCCATTTTATTATTTTCTTCCCCCAGCCCTTTCTGGTCTCCTCTCATGTCTGTACTGTCATCTTTTTCCCACTGTGTCACCTCCTATATAAACATCCGTGTTCTGTCACAGCTTTTACATTTGAACACCTATTCATTTTATAGACATTATAAGTAAAATGCATGGTCCTGCAAGGAATATTACAGCTGTGCTTCAGCCCTACATACTTTATGATGTCAACAAGAAAGATCCATTAATTTACAGTTTTGTGCTCGGTAGGGGAGCTATATAATATTCTACATATATTTAGTTCTCTAGAATGTAGCTTAATCAATATGGCACCTCAGGCAACCTGAAATACTGAAGGCAACATAAAAGTAAGATTGTCAGACCAAGAAATTTTATGTCCGCTGATGGGGGTTTAACTGCTTTGGAGGCTGCAGAAGGTATATATATTTAGAAGATTATAGTAAAGTCAATGATAGGAAAGAGTCAAACTGATGTGGATAAAAGGTATTGAGGGAGAGAGACGTCTGTGCTTAGGACCCCAAGGCAGGGACTTCCAGGTTCTAATCCCGGTCTGCCAACCCTGAGCGCACTGCAATAGTTTCAGTAATATTTTCTACTTCGGAGTGTCCTGAGACGTTTATAAAGTGAATGCCTCACACAGGAAGACCTGTGGTACCACCTTGAGCTGACCACTGACCTTCACTGTGTCTCAGTTTCAAGACCTGCCAAGTGGGGTGGCAATTAAACTACCTGCCCTTAGGTGCCTTTGAGCTCTGTGGTTCTATGATTTTAGTACCATGCTCTGCTTATCTCAAAGGACTGTTCTGAGGCATAAATGAAATATTCGATATGCAAGTGCCATAAAAATTTTAAAGTGCTATACAAATGTAAAAGTGTTGTAAATTATGCATCTCCAAATATAACCAACAACTTGCACGTGCTCTCCCAAACAAAGCAAATGGGCTTCTGGGCTTTGATTTCCGATTAGTCTCAAAACGTACGATTTTACTTCGTTCCTATTTTCAGAAACAAAAAGACCAAAAGGTTCGAATTATGATCTTTATTAAGAAGGAACTAACCCATTTAGAAATGCTGGGCACGTTTTCTAGCTAGGCTAATTTTTTCACTGCTGTGTGGGTCCCTCAAATAGCTTTTACTGTGAAGACTAATAAAAATGATAGGAGAGTTGAAACTGAGCAGAATTAGATTTAATTTCAATCTATATTCTGCAAGTGAGTATGTGTGTGCATGTGTATGTGTGTGTGTGTGTGTGTGTGTGTGTGTGCATGTGACACGGGCATACTTTCCCATATGCTTCTAATCTCTTCACATGGTTTATACGCCAGCTATTAGTTAATAAGTTTTTAGCATGTGGTTAATATTCAGGTGTTTGAAAATGCATGTGGCACATGCTTATGTGTACGTAGCAAGGGGCTGAATCTGAATATTTGTCTCAGGAACCATACGGATGGAAAGGCAAGCCCAAAATTCTACTAATATTTGCCTGAGAGACCAGCAGATGGTGTAAAGGTTACGTCGCTGGACTCCCACACAGTCAACCATGGTTCAAGTCCTGGACATGGCAGCTTAAAACTTAGGCCAGGTGCATGTGCATACATGCCCAAAATCCCAGGAAGAGAATGGAGAAGAAGGGATTCATTGTGGCATGGCCATACCCCCTGGAGGGTGACTTCTTGCTTTCTGTCTTTCTCTGTGTCTCCAGCAAGTGCACATGCCCTATTACAAAAATCTCTCTTAAAAAAAATTTGCCCAAAGGACACTAGATAGGGCCTCTCTAGGTCCTCCAAAGAAGCACTCCAGATGACCTTCTTTTATTCAACAAATATCTATTAAGGCGCTATAGCCTAGTGGTAAAGTGAGCCAAATCCCACGTGACTAACCGCAAATGGAATCCTGACTTGGGCACTTAAAAAAAAGCACACTAGGTGCATGTGTGTACGTGCCCAAATTCTCAACAGGATGGAGAAACAAAGGAGAAAAGATTGTGGAGAAATCATACCCCATTGAGGGGTGCTTTCTCCCTTTCTCTCTCTCTTTCTCTGTCTCACTCTGATGAGTACAAGCACCCTCTGGCAACTAAAAAGAAAAACAATAGGTGCCATATACTATACTAAGAGCAGGGAACCAGACATGAAAAAGAGGTGCCCCTCTCTTAAAAGTTCATGCATTTTTGGCCAGCAGGTGGCATGGTGGTTAAGGCACTAGACTCCCACATGGCTGACCACGGTTCAAGTCCGGACACAGAGGCCTGAAAATCACTCCAGGTGCATGTGCGTGCATGCCCAAAATCCTGAGTAGAGAACAGAGGAGAGGGGACTGAGGCATGGCCATGCCCTCTTGGGGTTGATTTCTCACTTTCCCCTTCTCTCTCTCTCTCTCTCAAGTGAGTGCATGTGCCCTATGACAAAACCCTAAATAAATAAGTTTAAAAGTTCATGTATTTGGGAACCAGCAGTTAGCGTAATGGCTATGTCGCTGGACTCCCACATAGTCGACCACGGTTCGCGTCCCGGACCCGGTGGCTTAAAAATCACGCCGGGCGAGTGTGCGTGCGTGCCCAAGATCCCGAGAGGAGAATGGAGGAGAAGGGATTGCGGCGTGACCATCCCCCCTGGGGGGTGATTTCTCGCTTTCTGTCTCTATGTCTCTGTCTGTCTGGCGAGCGCACGCGCCCTATAGCAAAAAACCTCTCCCCCCAAAAAAAGTTCATGTATTTTAAAATAGAGACACAGACAGACAATAGTCAGCTTAATGACATTAAGACTTAGATTCAGAATAAAGAAGGTTAAAAGCTGCTTCAAGGGACCAGTAGATAGTATAATGGTTACGTCACTGGACTCCCACATGGCTGACAGTGGTTCAAGTTTGGGACCCAGAAGCACACTGGGCATGTGTGGGTGCATGTCCAAAATCCTGAGAAGAGAATGGAGGAGAAGGGATTGTGGCATGGCCCTCCCCCTTGGGGGAGGGAATTTCTCACTTTCTGTCTCTGTCTCTCTGGTAAGGACACATGCCCTATAGCAAAAATTTCTCTCTAAAAAAATAAATAAATAACAAGCAAATAAATAAACAAAAACTGCCTCAAACTCTTCTTGAGGTGGTGGTCAAAGGGATTAGTGTCCTGAGAAGACAGAATTTAAAGGCTATACTTGAAATATTTTATTCTATCTAAAGTACAATATTTCTGCCTAAATACTGCATTGGGGCACTCTGCAGTGAAATTTCTTTTCAAGGCATGCACGCTGTCCTATTTTTTATGTTTATGTATTTTGGATATTTTATGTATTTCTTCTTCTGAGAGAGAGATGGACAGCTAGACAGACACAGCTCCAATGGCATCTTCATGCTATAATCCACTCCGTCTCAGCCAGCCCAGATCATGGGCGCGCACATGCACACACACAGAAACACACTTACACACCCACAAACTGCCCAAGCATGCACAGGGAGACCCTGGGACACAAACTCAGGACCTTCCTATGTGGGTCAGTCATTGAAGAGCACTGCATTACTGCTGTGTCACCACAGCCGGCCTTCTACTGCTGCTAACAGCAGAAGACTACAAAAGTGTGTGAGGCCAAGAGCAGCTTCATCCTCTGCTATGGACAGAAATACCTGAATTTAAGGCAAACTCAACAAAGGTTCATATACTACTGACCAACAAATTGCTTCAGAGTACCCAACTAGCACACAGGATGGACTCCTAAGGCTCACCTGAAATGGGAAGCAAAGAGTGATTTTTAAATATGTGTACATAAAAGAAGAGACTGCTAAAACCAGCTCAAGTTGATTTCCATTTATATTAAAGGTTAGTATACCTTTTCCAACTTGGTGAACAGTCAACAAGTAATCTTCAGCTTCTTTTTTTATATATACAAAGATATAGATATATAGATGGATATAAACATATTTGAAATTATTGATATATAATTTGCATACTATAATTACATCCATTTAAAGTGTATAAATCAATGCTTTTTTTTTAGCATATTCACAGAGTTGTGCAACCATTGCCAAACTCAATTTTAGACTGTTTTTTTGTTTTCGGGGGCTTTTTTAGAGAGAGATTTTTGTTATAGGGCACATGCACTTATTGGAGAAACAGAGAGAAAAAAAGAAAAAAAAATCACCACCCAGGGAGGATGGCCACACTGCAATCCCTTCTTCTTCATTCTCCTCTCAGGATTTCGGGCACATACACACTCACACACCTGGCGTGAGTTTCAAGCTCCTGGGACTTGAACCATGTTCAACCATGCAGGAGTCCAGTGCCTTAACCACTGTGCCACCTGCTGGTCCCAATTTTAGACTTTTTTATCATCCAAATAAAAAAAATCACACTACCAATTAACAGTTACTTCTCTTTCACTCAGCTTCATGCCCCAAACCCAGCCTTAGGCCAACCACTACTCCACTTACTGTCTCTGTTGAATTGCCTATTCTGAGCACTTCACACAAATGGAATCATACAATATATGGTATTTTGTGCTTGACCCCTTTCACTTTGTATAACATTTTCAAAGCTCATCTGTTTTGTATCAGATATCAGTATTTAATCCTTGTTATTGACAGATAATAATGCAAAGTATGTATATGCCATAATTTGTTTATGGTCATATGCCTTTCTTGGTTAGATTTTTGCTATAGGGCATGTGCACTTGCTAGAAAGAGACAGAAAGAGGGAAAGTGAGAAATCACTCCCCAGGAGTGGATGGCCATGATGCAATCCCTTCTCCATTCTCACACGCACATGTGCCCAGAGTGATTTTCAAGCCTTTGGGTCCAGGACTTGAACCATGGTTGGTCATATGCGAGTCCTTATGACAAACCTTAACCACCATGGCACCTGCTAGCCCCATATTCCTATTTTTTTTCTTAATTATTTATCTAATTTTATTTATCATTATTATTTTTTTTAATTTGCTACAGAGCATGTGCACTCCCCAGAGAGAGACACACAGAAAGAGAGAGAGACAGTGAGAGAGGAAGTCATCAGGTCCAGGACTCAAATTGCAGTCAACCATATGGGAGTCCAGTGCCTTAACCACAATGCCACCGGCTGGTCCTATATTCCTACTTCTTACTTAGTCAATTTTATGTATTGAGTTTGATACAGAATGTAATGACCAGTTGTCCTCCCTCAATACCTCAAGTAGACTTTTGCCACAATTTTGCATTATTCTGAATATTCACTTCTGAGCTAGATAGTGTATTATGATTTCATTTCCTTTCTTTTTTTTTTAATTATCAGAAGGCACATGTAGTCGCAAAAGAGACAGAGACAGACAGAAAGAGAGAGAGAGAGGAAGAAAGCATCACCCAATGTGGTGTGTCCATGCAGCAATCGTTCTTTCCTCCATCTCTTCATTCTGTCAGGATTTGGGTCATGCATGTATGCATAACCAGAGTATTTTTAAAGACACTAGGGCTGGGACTTGAACACTGATCAGCCAAGTGGGATCCAGCTCCCTTAAACACTAGGCTATAGGCTGATAATTTCCTTTCTTATACATTGTTTCTCTTACATTTATAATAAGACTATAATATATTGGGTCATCACAAAAGTCATTATATATTTTCCTATGTCTTTCTATGCAAAAGTGTATCATGACTTTTCTGATGAGCAATAACTGTCTCCTTTTTGCTTGACTCATTGTCTATACTCCTATAAGCACCAGCCCGAGACTCTCCAACAGATCTTTAAAATTTCCTATCAAAATAATTTTCTTTGAACCTCCTACTTAGACCTCTCCCCCATTTTACTCTTTACCTGAATGTTTGTTGCTCTTGACCTATTTGCTCAACTGCCATGCTGCGGTTTCTTTTTACCTCTTTCCTTCTTTGGATCCCCTGTTTACTGTCTCTCTCTCTCTCAGACTATGCTGGGTACTTTCTGTTCACCCCTTCAGAATCCTTGGCAACCATTCTCCATGTGCTCTTTGCCCTGAGACTGGTTCTACAGCAAAGGGCCCCTCTGGCCCTCTCTAGTGAATCTGCTCAGGATAAGGAAATATTACATATGTCTTCACATCACACTACCACTCTTACCTCTGCCTTCCTGTAAAAAACAAACTCTGCCCCTTTGAGACTCTGCATTCAGCTCTAAAATTTTCCCTATTCTTGGAGTAATTACCTCTCAGTCTTCCAGATGTTGCTAGTAGAAGCCCCTCAAACTCTCTTCTATGACTTTTGACATGCCCCCATGATTCTTTGAGACTTTTCTAGTTCCTGGCAGCACAGAATGTTCCAAACTCATTTTGTTGTTCCCCTGGCCTAGGCCTGAGATAAGCAATTTCCCCAAAGAACAGTGGTTACTGTTAACAGTTACTTTAAGGATTTAGAAACCAAGACTTGGGTGTTTGTTATGTTCATTGCTACGCCTAGCTCTCTAAGTGGAACACAGTTAGGAAATACACATTTGTATTAGATATACTCTTTTTTTGGAGAGGTTTTTGCTATAGGGTGAGTGTGCTCACCAGAAAGAGAGAGACAGAGAGACAGAAAGAGAGAAATGACCCCCGAGGAGGGATGGCCACACTGCAATCCCTTCTCCTCCATTCTCCTCTCAGGATCTTGAGCACACACGTACACGCACCTGGCGTGAGTTTAAGCCACTGGGGCTGGAACTCGAACCATGGTCATCTACATGGAAGTCCAGCGACATAGCCATTATGCCAACCACTGGTCCCAAGATATACTCTTACTTACATAAAGACAGGCAGAAGAATGAATATGTGCATACATACATACATAGAGATAACCATGAGCTGGCTCTGATACTTTAAACTGAACACCATGAATTCCTTCTGGCCTCACTTTTGTATTTGTTCTATGACAGTGAGCAAATTGAATGATTCCTATCATTCTTAATATGTTTGCTTGTTAGTTTATTCTCTCTGTATGTGGTCAGCTGTCTGACCTTGCCCAATTGGCTGCTCCACCAGCAGATTTCCTGGCATGCCCTCTGACCCCTGCAATTGCTGGGCTTTCTGGTCATTCTCCTCTTGTGTCCTTCTCCTCTGACTGCCCTTCTGCTTTCTTCTCAGCTTACAACCTCTTTTGCCTTACCTGTCAGTCCCTGATGCTTCTCCTTTCCCATTAGGTTTCAGTAAATGATTTGCCACTTCCACAACTTATACTATCATCTTCAACTTCTGGTTCTTTTGTTCTTCTATTCAATCCTCTGGCAAACCTCAGCTCTGGATCAACTCAACTGTCCACTGCCTGCCTCCATTCTTACATCCAAGCACAGCTTTAAAAAAAACTACACAGCTGGGGGGCTAGCAGGTGGTGTAGTAGATAAGGAATTAGATTTCTGCATGGCTAATCATGCTTCTACTCTTGGCCCCAGTGGCCTGAAAATCACACTGGGTGTATCTGTATGAACGCCCAAAATCCAAAGAGGAGAATGGAGGAGAAGGGATTGCATCATGGTCACGCCCCCTGGGGAGTGATTTCTCACTTCTCTATCTCTGGCAAGTGCATGCACCCTATAGCAAAACTGAAAAAAAAATCTAGGGCTGGCAGGTGGCATGAAAAAAATCTAGGGGCCAGCAGGTGGCGTGGTGGTTAACTTTGAACAAAACACTAGGGAGTATGAGAAGGAAGGGGGCAGAGGGGAGAGAACAAATAGAGCTAGAAAGTCAAGTCTAACATGAGGTAAAAGACATGAGCACTTTCATGGATGGAGGAATGTAGCCTGAGATGAATGAAAATTTGGTATAGCCATCATGGGAAACTGATGAGTGAGATGCACCTACTCAGGTGCATGTAAAAAGCCTTCCTAGCAGCTCTGCATGCCCCAGATGATGTTGTAGACCATGCACTGGTTTTGAAATTGGTTCTGACACAAGTGCAGTTTTTTTTTTTTTTCTTCTAGAGTCATTCAGCTATACAGATGAACAGAAAAGGTGGTTAGATTGATCCAAGAATGTGGGACTTGGAGGGCAGCTGTTGGCATGGTAGTTAAGGCAGCTGAATCCCACATGCCTGACTGTGTAATTTGAATCCCAGACTTATTTGCCCAAAATCCTGAGAGGAGAATGGAGAAGTGATTGCTGCTTGGCCATCTCCTTTGGCAGGTGTTTTCTCACTTTCCCTCTCTCTCTCCCCTGTGAGCACTAGGCACTCTGTAGCAAATTAAAAAAAAATAATAAGGATTTTTTTTTGTATAGGTATAGTGACAAGGTAATGAGTCTAGAATTAGGTGAGGATACTAGAAAAAGGGGTGTAACACGCAACGTAGGCTAGATAAGAAGTGAAGGTCAGCAGGCACTGGATTCCCATATGGCCAACTACAGTTGGAGTCCTGGACCCAATGGCTTGAAAAATCATGCCAGATGTATATGCATGCATGCCCAAAATCCCAAGAGGAGACAGGAGAAGAGATTGCAGCAATGGCCATCCCAACTGTGTGGTGATTTCTCACTTCCTCCCTCTGTTTCTCTCCTGCAAGCTCATACACCCTATGGCCAAAAAAAAAAAAAAAAAAAAAAAGAAAGAAAAGAAAGAAAGAAAGAAAAAGAAAAAAGAAGTGATATCACAAAGCATAAATTAGGCTCAACTTGGAAATAACTGTACATTTTAGGATCCAAAGCAAAAGTTTCAAGTTTCATTACCCTTTTAAGTCTCAAAATGCAGTTATCTTTGTGTCAACAGACTGCAATTACCACCTCCAAATAACCAGTGGGCTTTTTGACTAATATGTACCATGGTGCTAATGCCTGAGGATACTTAAAAAAGAAAAGAAAAAATAAAGACAAAATTAAACAGTTGGGAGGACTATGTTTATGGCTCAACCTGAAGCTTTAATTCAATATTTAATGGCATGGATTTTTATGATTATAGAAGTAACATATCCTAATTGTGGAAAATTTGAAAGCTACACAAATGAACTGAAAAAATGATTGGCTACTACACTTAGCACATATATACTGACTGGGTCCTCACCCCAAAACAGTCATTGCAATAGTTTTATGTCTTTAGGCAAATTACTAAACTCTGTGTCTCGGTTTCCTCTTCTGAAAATGCTAATGAAAATTCTACTTACCTCCCATAAGATAGGTTATAAGGATGAAATCAGTCTCTGTCTCTGTCTGTCTCTCTCTATATATATGTGTGTGTGTGTGTGTGTGTGCGCGTGTGCGTGTGTGTATCACTAAAAACATGTCTAACTAAACATAATTAGTCCTTAATAAATACTAGCTATCATTATTATTCTATGTGGTCATACTCCTCCATCCAAACTTAAGGTCAGAACCACCCATTAAAAGGGGGTGTTAAATAAGACCAGAGAATAGATCTCAGGGAAATAGACTTTTCTGTTTCCTAAAAAGCTTAAGGCAGCTATTTCATCCAAGGATATTTGGACACTGATCTTTCTTTCCCCAGATGAGGATGTGGCCTTGTTGGTTCTGAGTTTGGTTCAAGAATCAGTGCAGGGACAATCAGGTGGTATGGTGGTTAAGACAGCTAGATTCCACATAGCCAACTGTGTGGTTAGAGTCTTAAACTCCCACAACTTGAGGAATATATTTGGCATGTATGTATACATGCCCAAAGTCCTGGGTGGCAGAGAAAGGACTGAGGCATGGAAACCTAGGGAATGCTCTCTCACTCACTTTCACTTCCTCCCTTCCTCCCTCCCTCCCTCTCTCTCTCTCTCTTTCTCTCTCTCTCTCTCTCTCTCTCTCTCTCTCTCTCTCTCTCTCTCTCTCCCTATCTCGCTCTTGTGAGCACATTTGCTTTATAGCAAACTTTAAAAAAAAGCTGTAGAGCCTATTAGTTCTAAATATTAAATATCCCTTTAAATGGCAGTACACAGATTGTTACCTTAAGTTTTTTTGTTGTTGTTTTTGTTTGTTTGTTTTTGCTTCTTTCCAAAACAGTGACATAGATGGGGGGGGTGCTAATACTGCAGGGGGAAAAGATTCAGCTGTAGTTTTAAATTTGGCAAGACTTTCACATGCACTAAAACACTATTGTATGTAGATAGTGGCACTGGCAGATGTAAACCTACAGGGAACTCGAGGGCAGGTTAAATCCATGTAAAAATATGCTACTTCTCCTCCCACCTTATGAGGTTTTAATTCTTATCTAATTAAATCAGAAAATTACAATGTGTGGTCCTTTCCCCACCAAACCATGTACCTCCAGAAATACTGCAAGTGTTAGCAGAGGTGAGATCTGAAATACTGCAATAACTATAAATATATATACAATATAGACAACATAAGTTTCCAATGTAAAATATAAGAAGCTAAATAATACTTATTTGGGGTTGACTAACTGATAAAAAGTTGTATTTTGGAGAAAATATACATCTTTATCAAATGTTACAATTACTATTCCAATTTATTTTGTTATTGTTGTATGTTTCACATATATTCACTTTCAATGCTTATGTAAAATGATCTCTTGATTTTGATTACTCCTTTTGTTTTTTCTTATTAGAAAGTCATTTGCCCAAGTTCCTTTTATCATAGTTATCGTATATTTCCCTTTTTATTTTTTTTTTTTTTTGGAGAGGTTTTTGCTATAGGGCGCGTGCACTCACCAGAAAGACAGAGAGAGAGAGAGAGCAAGAAATCACCCCCCAGAGGGGATGGCCATGCCGCAATCCCTTCTCCTCTATTCTCCTCTTAGGATCTTGGGCATGCACACACATGAGCCTGGTGTGAGTTTAAGCTACCGGGTCCAGGACTCAAACCGTGGTTAACTACATGGGAGTTCAGCGACATAGCCATTACACTAACTGCTTGTCCCAAATACTTTTTTTTAAACATTTCATACTGCACTTCTTCTGAAGTTTCCATTCAACTTTGACTAACTTACCTTGTACATATTGTAAATATAATAGCTGCCACCATGTATTAAGCATTCAAGTATTGTGTACTGAGGTAACTATTTTACATGCATCATATGCATGTATTATTCTCACTGCAAATAACAAGCAACAATAAAAGCACAAATGGGTTGTTTAAGACAATCCAAAAATCCCTGTACCTATAATTAATGTTTTGATGAATGTGTTTATACACTTAAAAAAAAATTTGCTATAGGGTGTATGCACTCACCGGGTTGGGAAGATAGTGAGAAACCATCCCCCGGGGAATAGTCACACAGAAATCTCCTCTCCTCAGCTCTCCACTTGGGACTGTAGGCACACACATGTGCCCAGCATGTTCTTCAAGCTGCCTGAACTGGGACTTGAACCATTTAGTCATGTAGAAGCCAGCTACCTCAACTACCATGCCACTGACTGGCTCATTTTATAGACTTATATATACACATAGATGTAAATAAATATATAGACAAGTACAGAAACTGAATTATGCTGCTTTGTAACCTATATTTTCCATTAAAGTGTATGTATGGATATATTTCCATATTGATAAATGTAGGTTTACACTCTCTTTAATATATACAAAGTAAATGACAATTGACCTAGTCAAGAGCCCTCTAGATTGTTGACAAAGCTTTGGTACTATAAATAAAATGTTAACGAACATCCTGTGCAAACATATTCTAGCATTTGCATTTATCTTCTTAGAATAAATTTGGGTGAAATTGCCAGATCATAGAAGGTGTTTAACATTTTTATACAGATTGTCAACCCTACCTCTGGAAAAGACTCAATTTAAACAATGCATTTAATCATCCATATCCCTACAGCTTTGCTAACACTGTGTGTGGTTGATCTGTTAAACCTTCTTAATTTGATATGTGAAAACTATTAGTATTTATTTGCAAAGTGAATTTGGTATTCCATTTTTTTTAAGAGAGGTTTTTTTCTATAGGGCACATGTGCTTGCCAGAGAGACTGAGAGACAGAACACGAGAAATCACCCCTCTAGGGGGATGGCCATGCCACAATCCCTTCTCCTCCATTCCCCTCTTGGAATCTTGGGCATGCACACACACATGCACTGCATGAGTTTTAAGCCACCGTGTTCGGGACTCAATCCACAGTTGACTATGTGGGAGTCCAGTGACATAACCATTTTGCCGTCTGCTGGTCCTGCTATTCCTTCTTTTGTAAATATTCTGTTCATGAATTTTTCCCATTTTTCTATTAAAAGACTTATTTTTTAATTGATGTAAGTTCTTTTTTGTTTGGTCAGAGGATGTATGTACTCATTGGAGAAAGAGTATGAGAGAAAGGAACCCCCACACACACCCAATGCCATGATCCCTTCTCCTGCATTTCTTCACCCTGTTGAGATTTTGGGCACATATATACACACACCCAGCATGTTTTCTAAGCCACCGGGGCTGGAAGTAGAACCACAGTCAGTCATGTGGGATCTAGCTTCCTTAACCAGTAGGTCATGGGGCCATGCCATGTTTTTTATGTTAAGAATATCTACCCATTGTTATGTGTCACAGATATTTTTCGTAGCTTATTTGTTTTTCAACCTCAGAAATATTTTTGCAATACCAATTTTTATTAGATATTTTTGAAGGTTAAATGTGTTCATCTTTTTCATTAAAGTCCTCATGAAGTGATTAGAAAAGCTTCCACCTTGAAACTATAAAAATGTCATAAAAATAAAACGTTGAATTTTAATTAAATGTAGATTTTAAAGTGATATAAAATATTTTTGAATACGTTACAGTTTTTTTTTTACATTTAAATCTGATTCAGTGGAATTACATTTAATTTAAATAGTGAATAGACATAGCTTTATTAAATTTCCCTACAAATGACTAGCTAGCCCTGTGGCCCTCACCACATTTATTGAAAAATCCATCTTTCTTCCCCAATCCGTGGATTTGAAATGCTTCTCCTCCATATTTTCTGAAAACCCATATTATACTGGATTTATTCCTTTGGACACTGTTCTCTTACATTAATCTGTCTGCTCCTACACAAGCACTCCAAGATTTTAATTATTGTAATTCTTAGAATAATTGATATGTAAGACAAGTTCCTGATCGTTTTTCTCCTTCAGAATTCCATCTAAAGCTTATTTTGGTGTTTGATGTGATATAATATTTAATTTTCCCCCAAATAGAGTCAAGGTGATTCCTAAAATGCTAAGAACAGACTTGAGTCCTGAGAAGGGAGAGCATGGTGGCATGGGAAACATTAAATTACTCTGCATAGACCCATGAAAGTGATCTTCTGTGTGAGCATGTTTCTAGTAGAAATAAATGTTGACAAGCATTGTTGTAGAATAGTGTCACCCAATAGAGCGATGGGAATGCCCTGTACCTGCACTTTCCAATACAGTAACATACATGTGGGTATTGAGTACTAGAAATGTGGCTAGTGTGACCAAGGAACTCAATTTTCAGTTTTATTTCATTGTAATCAACTTGAATCTATAAAACCACATGTTTATCAGATAGAGCACTTCCAGAGCCAAGCTATTTTAAAAAAAATCACTGCCCTCTTTTACTGCTTCGTAGCATTATTGACAGATGATAGATTTGGCAATTTCCTCTTTAACCTATCACTTAGATAGTAAAATTCCAAAACGAACTCTGAGATCAAAAGGCAACTCAATTAAATAAATATGTAACAGATGTCCCCTGTATGCTCAACACTCTGCAGAATAAGAGAGACAGATAAGACAGCCTTAGAGAAGTTTAACATATAAGATAAAGCGATACATTGTACAAATAGAAATAATGGTTGCAGAATAAGGTAAATACCTTAAGAGAGTACAAACGAGTGTCAAGAAAATATCAAGAAGGGAGAAGTTATTTTGACTATAGGACATGAGAGAAATTAAAGATAGTTGCATAGAAGAGGTTGTACTTAAGCTACTTCTTGAATGGGCTCATTTAGACAGGCAGAGAAAAGATGGATAGGAAAGGAGGAAGATAGACCAGGGAAAAAGAATGACATAAGCAAAGGCACAAAGGATAGATCATAAAGGTTATATTGGTGAGTGGCCGGGCTAGATCACCCTGTGCACAGAAATGGAGAAATAAGGCTTTCAGTTTGAGCATCACTTTTCCAAAATGCTTGACCAGAGTTGTCTTGGATTTTGTATTTTTTTAATTCTGCAATATTTGCAGATACATAACAAGATAGGATAGGGATGGAATGCAAGTCTAAACACGAAATTTATCTGTGCTTTATATATACCTTATACACATAGGCTGAAGGTAATTTTACAGAGTATTTTATACTGCAGCATTTTAACTGTGGCCCCACATGAGGTCAGATGTGGAATTTTCCACTTTGCTGTCATGTGAGCACTCAAAAACATTTCAGATTTTGGAGAATTTCAGATTTTCCTATTAGGGATGCTCATCCTGTACTAGGTAGGTAGACTGAGGCTAACTATTAAAGGGCAGAGAATATGGACCTGACTTTATAGCTAATGAGGAGAGAATAATGTCCCCTTAGACTAGTTTCATTTGAGCTGCGGACCCCAGAGCAATACAACAAAGGTTCCTAACTTGAAAAGATCACCCATATCACAAGATTATTGTGAATACTAAGCAGGGTAAGGAAAGAGGAAAGGTATTTAATGAAACATAAAGCAAGCACCCTGTAAATGTTAAAAATTCATAACAAAGTACAGTGATGACGGTGTTTCTTACAGTAACACACACTCAGGCAAGCCAGAACAGTATCTAGGACTAAAATAGGCATGATCATTGTTTTAAAGGTGTAATTCCAGCAGACAAACTAACAGGAAACAGTACATTATTTGGGGCCCTGGATGTTGAAAGGTTAAGATAGACATTTAGGGCTATAGTAACAAATGCCATCTAGTCGAATCTCCCAAATATGATGTGTGAGCTCCCATTCAATGGTTGGCCATGTTATGTATATACCTGCAGTGGCAGAGAACTTCCCAGGGTTATAATGCAATCCGTTTAATGTATCAGGCACCTCGACTGGTTAGAAACTATTTAAGAGTCAGTAACAATCTGCACCACCTAAGGTTCACTCACTAGGTATCAAGTACTTTTAAGTCAAGCATTAGATAGGCTTCAGGAAGATCAGTCCTAATATTTGGGATATATAGACTTGAAGAGCAGATCAAAAACAGCAAGAAGAATCTTTTATAGAATGGCCAGGTCAAGAATCCAGAAGACCTGACTGAAAGTGGTGGCAGTAGGAACGCAAAGGAGAAAATCCATTCCAGAGACAGAATTCAGGGCATTTAATAAAAGACAGGATGCAGGATCCAGGAATGGGTGAGACATTGGGAGGAGTCACAGAAAGATAAGAAGTCCCAGGATTAGACAGTGATAGGATAATTAAGAGAGACAGAAAACACACACACACAAATGTTCTTGGGGGGAGATATAAAATAAATGCTTGAATACATTTTATATGCCAATAGAACACCCAAATATAAGAATAAAGCAAATCAGGTAGAAAGCATTTTGAAACTTAGGAGGGAAGCCAAGGTAGATGTGAGCTTTAATGGAAAACAAATAATAAAGCAAGGAGGAGGCTGAAGCTAGATTCCTTGACATGGAGGATATGTATTTAAATCATTTGCCAGAGATTTGGAGCCATGTCTGTGGTCAGGAAGCCTGAAAGAAACTGGCCCACAATAGACTTACTCCAGTACCTCTGATCTCACTAGGAGCCCACTCGGAGTGAACCAGCAAAATAGGTAGTGGCTGTAGATAGTTGGATCCTTACGAAGTTATCTTTGTACTAGGCTTTACATTGGACAGGCGTGTTTTATTTTGGCAAATTCCTTGGCACTGACAGTTCCAAGTGTAAACACAATATGAAGCTTCTTTTTCAAGTCTTAGCTGAGGCTAATTAAAGCATATATTACACATTCAAGATTTCTTTCGCCAAGTTGGTTCTGATCACAGCTTGCTGACCTAGGTAGGCTCAAGGGACTGACAGACTTCAAGAATTAAGGGGTGTGTGCTGCTGGCTATAGCTAAAAACCAGCCCTGAAAGCCCCATTACCCCCCATCTCAAGGTTTGAAGGAGATTTTTCTTATTTTCATATCTTAGAATTCAAACTCAGGATTTTTTCTTCTTCCATTTGATTACAGTGTATTTCCACCAAGGAGCATACAATACTTCTCAAAGATGGTAGTGTGTGTTCTTACAGTTTCGGCTGTGATCATTACTGCCACAGTTACAGAAGTATCCAAATATGAGGGAGAAATGTATTTTAAGTGTCATCATAATGCTCCATCCTGCCACAGCATCATTCAAGCCATCACACTGCGCACAGTGATGATTCTCTTTAAAGAACAGATGTGAAGGCACAATTTTGTATCGCCAAGATATGTGATCATTTCAACCATATTTTAATTCACTTTACTTTCCCCAGCCTTTTCCCCCAAATAGCAAATGTTTTGTGCTGAGCCACTTCAATGAACAAGTCAACGTATTTCACAAGTTCATCGTTTTAAACAAAACTAAAACCGTCACTTCCTAATTCATTCTTTGTATAGTCGAATTCTTTAGGGTATGTCTTCCTAAAGCTAAATAAAACTTCGCTGAGCTTTGCACCTGTGGAAACATGTTCCAGGTGGGTAATTTGAGTTGTTCCCCAAAGATCCACACCATCAGTTCACCCTGGTGAGCAACATATGGGTATATAGACTCTATTGCCAATCTTTTGGCAATCAAGAATGTTCTACTCAATTGAGGTACTATGTCTCCAGAAATGAATGAGTAAAAACTCAGACTATTTTTTCCCCTAAAATCCACAGTCCAGGGGCACTCTGCTATCTCTACACTTGACCAGCACCTGAGCCTCTGCACAGAGAGGTCCTAATGGTAGAACCCCATGCAGAAACTGAAAATGGTCCAACTGCTCAACCCCAGTTAAGACCTCCCAGAAATCAGAGGGCAGAAGCAATTATAGTGCAAGGCCCAGTGTAAGTCCCTAACCTTGCTGTTCTATTGGCCTAGCCTTTGACTTACTGAGCAGAAGTGCCCATGGTTGTCAGTTGCAGAGGAAGCTTTAGCCACCATTTGGCCCTCCTTCAGTCCAGCTAAGGCTATGGTGGGCAAGCAAGAAGCCTTTGATACTGCAGCCTATTACCCCCACCTAAACGTGTTCTATTTACATCATCTGCTTCCACCACGGGTAATTGCGGACTGTCTAGCCTGGAGCAGCCGGCATATTGGAGAGCTCACCCGTTAGCGGTTAGCTGGCGGCTCAGGCTCTGAGCTATCACATCACATCGGGTCCAGCCACAGCAGCGCAGCTTAATAGTAACAGCCCTATAGCAAGGGCTGCTTGGCAGAGAAGTTAAACGAATGCAGAGGGCTTCTGCTGAAGCCAAAGCTTAAGGATACCTGGGAATCTCACTCTCCCTAGGTCCCAGGGTATTGTTCTATTCCTATCCCAGAAAGCAAGGATCACGGAGGAGAATGCGTTTTAACCCACCAGAAAGGGCAGAAGCCAAAGTGTCCGTGACTCTGTAGCAGAGTCCAGTGGCACGGCATTGCATGGGCACTGCTTCTCCCCCCAAAGCATCTGTCTCCACCGTGGGTAATTGCCAGCTGTGTAGCCTAGGGGAACCTGCAAATGGGAGAGCTCAGTAGGTGAGGAAAAGAGAGCTCTGAAGCCAAGCTTTGCAAGGGGTCCACCTCGGTGAAGAGGAAGGTGAAGTGTCAGTAAGAAAAGGACACCCCCCACCTGCCCAGGACACTTAACTCCTTCTTTCCAGTCAGTTCTGTAACTGAGGTACTTTCCCTGAGCTTACTACATCCCTGAACTCGTAAAGTCTCAGGGGCATGTCCTTTCTCTTCTCTTTCATTGCTTCTTCGGGTCTGCCAGATCTGTGCTGCGTGGGTGTTTAATCATCTATAATTTGGTTCCCCTGGATAGGAAAGGAGAGGATTTCTTGGAAGTCCACACGAGATGAGATTAGATGTAGTGGTGGTGGGTGGGTCCCACTTTATTTAGGGGCAAGATATTCCTAAGTAGACACTCAGCCCCAAAGAAAAAGACTGTTCTAGGCTCCATAGTGACTTTTAGCGGAGAAGTACTTTCCCAGCACTTCGCCCCAGTCACAACTTTGGTGGGTGGCGCAGGGAAAACCTTAAATATTTATGATCATCTCCCCCAAAGTCCCTGGGTCTCAGAGATAGGGAGGGGTGGCTGCAGGAACCAGGAGAAATCCCTGAAAAGAGAATTACTACAATAACACACACTTCCTCTGCCTGGTCTCCTTACCAAGGCATTTTCTTAAACATTTAATATTGGCAGATCAAGCTAGTTGCCCCAATCTCAAGCCCAAAGCGGCAAGGCGCGCCACTCCCCTGTGGCTATCCCTACTCTTCCTCTCCGATGTTCCTTCAACAAGAGTCTGAAGCGCAACTCGGTTCGGTGCGGGGTCGGTCCTCATCTTGAACAACAGCAAGGAGAGGTTCACTTAACCTGGGAAACCAGCTCAAGGGGCAGCGGGGATTCTAGCGGAGTGGGAAGAGGAGGGGGGCGATGCAGGGTCCACTGGACAGTCCCTTCAGCTTCTCAGAGAAGGAGGGCAGAGAGGGCCCTAGATGGCCAGCGTTTGTCATTGTCTGATGTGTGGTGGGAATCCCCAGTAGCGAGAGTGCACTGCTGGGGAACCCCTCACTGCTCCGCCCAGGAGCCGCCTGGAGCCCCATCTCCGGGCCGGCTGCTCTCCCAGCAGCCGGCAGAAATGTGGGCAATCAGAAGCGCCTATCGGAAAATTGCCTTCCAGACTGCAGAACCCTCGCTGGCTGCAAAGACCACAAAGATCCAACCGCGGAAATGCAATGCACCTGTTCACTGGCACCTGACTGACAGCACCGCTCCTCCCAAGCGAAGAGCCCCGAGTCTTGGAGCTCTGGGCCCTAAACTTTCTGAAAGGGCTGAAAGGAGAGAATGCAAACTGGCAAGTTTGCAAGCGCAGGAACCAGGGCTGCAGGAGAGCGAGAGCCTCTGCTGGCCGCAGCCTGGCTGCTCCCACCTGAGGGCGCGCAGCACTGTCTCCCCACTGCCCTCGCCTGCCAACTCTCCAGTTCTGTGAGGTGGCGTTACCTGAGTCGTCAAAACAGCCAGCAGCGTCCAGAAGGTCTCAGGCATGTAGTTCCATGTCCAGGGCGAGATGGCGAGCCGAGTTCCGGAGAGAGCCGGCTCGGACTTCCCTGGCGATCTGAGAGGCTGCCGGCAGATGAACCCGGCTAGAGGAGGCGTGGGGGAAAACGCAGTCTCCCCAGCAGCTAACAGAACAGCCCCGCCCGTTTTCTCTACTCCCTGTTCTAGCCAACGAGGGTGCCAGGAAACTTCTCCGTGTCCAGGGAAGATTTCTAGAGTTCAGCGCAGCTTCTGTGGACTTTGGGAGAGCTGGAGAGGGAGAGATTAAAGAAGGGTCCTAAATCTTTTGGCCCCTTAAGAGTGGTTGGTGCAGCCTCTGGGCTCAGTGACTACAGTCTCTTAAGTCGCCTGCCTCCCAGCCTTTTCCTCCTGCGCGACTTTGCTTCAGAGCAGCCTTGCTCCAGCCGCGCCAATCGGTGCACGCTGGGACTCGGGCACCTCTGTCTGTGGTCCTGGCGCCCCTCTCTGAAGAGCGCACACTCCAGAAGGCAGCAGACCCACCAGCTGCCCTCTCACCTTGAAGGCAGCGCAGGCGGCAGGTGCTAACTCTTCTTGCCCAGCTCCCTCCCGCCTGTTCGCAGCTCCAGCCTTTCCTGGGAACCCTCCAGCCAGTGCGCAAAAGGCCGCGCACCTTCCAAGCTCCGAAGAGGGGAGGGAGTCTGGGAAGTGAGCTTCAGGCTCGCCTCACATCCAGCCACCGCTGCTGTGGCCTCCAAAATATGCCTGGAGTGGGCGAGGGGGGAAGTGGGAGGGTAGTGGAAGTCACCAATAGCTACGTCTCATCCGCTAACAGTTTGGTGCCTCCTGGCTGACTGATTGCACCCGGGAGGAGTGGGAATTAGAGAGAACCGCTCTGGCGCGTCACAGAAAAGGACTGTTCTGCTCCTCCTCTTCCACACCCCTTAGGATTTGGGGAGTCAGGGAGGGGAGGCAGAGTGAGGAGAGTGGAAAAGGCTGACAACTTCAAGTTCCCCCAGCCCCTGGTACAAAGGGGGAGAAAAAAAAGAAGAAGAAAAGGAAAAGAGTTTCTTTCTTACCTTTCCCGGGAGATGGAAAGAGCGTCCCAGCAGCGCCGTCTAGCGTCGGTACCAGTGCAGGCCAGCCTGCAGGGTTGCGCGGAACGCTCAACTGAGTGCAGGTGTGGAAAGCCACTAAGCAAAGTTTTCAGCTTTATTCAGCTTTCCTGGTTCCCAGTTCCAGCCCATAAACAGGTATCTACTTCAGTCAGGAATTCACCTACTTGATTCCCCGTAGGCGAGAACTTAAAATGTTTTTAAAGCTGCAGGCCACCTAGCTTTATGTATAATGCGAGTTTCCCAGGACCAGAGACAACTTCTCTTTCTCACTCCTCCCAAGTCAAAGATCCTTAAGCCTCAGGATTTGGCAGCTTCGCCAACCATAGGGCAGGCAAGTAGGGTCCTGGGACCCAGGAGTGGGCTTTCTGCTAGAATTCAGGCCATGATCACTCTGTTTTGTGCCTGAGGCTCCCTAGTCATCCTCCTGATGGCCTGCTCTTTAATGTTTTGCAGTCTGGAAACCCCTCTCTTTAAGTGGTGCAGGGAGCGGTTCTGCAACCCAGGAACCACAGGATCTACTATAGATCACAGCGATGAAGAGTCCCGTTTCTGCGCCAGGTATCTCCCAGAGCATTAGGCTGGGCTCTCCTGCGCTGCGCTGATTAACACATTTTACCGGATTGCTCATTTAACGGGTCAGCTGAGCTCTGAGCTCCAGCATTCGCTGCTGCGCTGGGCTCCTATTAATTTGTCTTTCTCTGAGCTTTCTCCAGCTGTTCTCCTGAGGCTGCTCCATCGCTCTGCATTAGCCACAGAGAGGGAGCGAGAGAGGGAGACAGGCACCGCGAGGAAGCAATTGAGCGCTTGGTACGTGGCAAGCAGCTTAGATTCGCGCCTTTCTAGTTTTCCTTGACCAGTTGGCCTCCGTCCACCATCCGTCTTTTCGACTTCTCAGGCTGAAGCCTGTACATGATTGCACTTACATTCCCTCTCTCAGCAAGTCGATGTATTCTTTTCCTCTTGCAGACCATTTCACCCATCAAATCCCGCATCTTCCCCTCCCCCTATCCTGGAAAATTCCTTCAGCAACTGGGATTGAGTCCAGGGATCTAGAGAAGGCAGGTGCAAAAGGAAAGGAATCCATACCAACTTACTCTCCCGTTTTTCTTGTTTATATGCATGAAGGGAAAATGGGCTGAAAGGGGAACTGTCCCGCAGCAGTTTCTACTTGTTTTGAAACAGCTCTTCATTTTCAGGTGAAAGCTCACCGTTCTTTTCACGTGTGATAGCCAGCCAATTCTCCCTTCCCCCTTGCAAACCTCGCTTCCTCCTTGGCATGCTAGCCCTCCATCATCACCAATTCGGCCAACCCCTGTCACCTACTTACATTACTATTACTTACATAAGTGAGGTCCTGTCATTTCCTTGTGCTCCCAACTAGCTGGGAACTGCAGCAATGTGGAGTGAGACCATCAGGAGAAGAACATCACTCCCTCAAGTCTTAACCTTCCTGGTTAGGTCTCTGACTTTTCCAGCCTGGCATTAGCATAGTACCACCCACCAGGCTCCTGGGCCCTAGTTGAGCTCCTGCTGTCACTGGTGAGGCCATTTGTCCAAACCAAGAGACCCTTCACTTATATTAAGGTGTTAAGGGGCCAGCATTCATGGCAAAGAGTATTCGTTTACGAACCTAGCCAATAAAATCCCCAAATGGTCAGGTAGACAATACATTTAAAACATAACATAAAACAAAACCAAAAGGCAAACAAAACCTCTTCCTGTCCTGTTGATTCCACCTTTCATCATCTTTCTAGATACAGTATGATCCAACTTGACTCTAGTACTCAGTGCTTTTATGTATAAAACCTATACCTCCCACCCCATCAAAACTTACTCTCATTTGTATTTATCATTTTTCAGTACTTTCTGCTGACAATGAGTGGTTGCTGTTTCAGTCTGATTAATATCTATCTAGTCTGACTGACCTTAATCTCCTGGGTAACATCGCCTTCACCACAGGCTTTAAGAAAATGATCTAGGGCCAATGTCATGGCCTAGTGTCTAAGGGAGCCAGATCCCACATGGCCAACTGCACGTGGTTGGAATCCTGCACCTGGTGGCTTAAAAAACACGCCAGCTGTGTGCACATGTCCAAAATCATGACAACATGGGGAAATAGAGGAAAAGGAATTGAGACATGACCTTGCCCCATGGTGTGGGGGTGTGCTTTTTCTCTCTTTCTCTCTCTGGTGAGTGCATGCACCTTCTCACAAAAAATTAAAACAAACAAAAATAAAAACTTTCCAGAATTGAGACTTTAAGACACCATGGCATTAGATCATTGGAATTTTTTTTTTTTTCTGCATGGAGGAGGAGCTCTTGGTATCCATCAAAAAGCAGTTGGCTTAACCAGTCCTTCCAGTTTGGTTTGTGGTTAAGTAAAATAATCTCAAAGCAGTTGAGGAATATAGAAATAAAGACTCCAGAAAGAAATATGATGCCTTGAAAAGAGAGAAAGAACCAGTGACCTTTCAGAAGCGATTTGGTGAATCTTCATGGTCTAGCACCTTGTTCCTTCTAGTGTTACCAAGGGATGAGCAGCACTGGGGCATCACCTACAAGCTGTTAGAAATGCAGACTCTCAGGCCTCACCCCCAGATCTACTGAATCAGTATTTACAGTTAAACAAGATCCTCAAGTAACTTTGTTTGCATGTTAACATTTGAGAAGCATTTTCACAAACATCTTTCAATTCTACCTAAACCAGGAAAAGAAAAGGAGCTGTGAGTGTAATTACCCAAGAAGCTAATAATGAGATCTTGTCAATATGATAAGCACCTAAGAACAAGGCCAGGGTCACATTTGTTTGGGCCAATTAGGCCTAGTCTATTTCATGACCAAAGACTGTCATCAAATTACAGTTAGTGCCCCTACCTACAAATAGCCTTTTTGCAAAAATGTCCTTGGTTACAGCAAAGAAATAGGTGAGTGTGTGGGCAAGGCTTAATGCAACTCAATCATTACTGCTAAAAACAAAATCCCCATGGCCTACTAATGTGGGATCAGTATCATTACCTCCCTAATAATATTAAGAATAGGACTTTACAGAGTTCACCAAATCTTGGGGCACTCAATATATGCTCATTGACTGATGATAAGGTCTGATAGCCATTTAGTAAAGCAGAAAGTCTTTTAAAAGTTAGCAATAGAGGTAAGAACCTCTGCAAAATAACCCCAAAACATGCTGAACTTTTTCTCTGTGCTGAAGGCACATTTCAAAGTTGCCTCTTCGTATAGTAAGAGAGACTAAAGAACAGTTTACCTGTGTGGCTACTGCATGACAGTTGTCTTTCTTACTTGATTTTTTTCCTTTATACTTTTTTTTTTTTTTGGAGAGGTTTTTACTATAGGGGGTGTGCGCTCGCCAGAGAGGCAGAGAGAGACAGAGACAGAAAATGAGAAATCACCCCCCAGTGGGGATGGCCATGCCTCAATCTCTTCTCCTCCGTTTTCCTCTTGGGATCTTGGGCACGCATGCACATGTGCCTGGTATGAGTTTAAGACACCGGGTCCAGGACTCAAACCGGGGTCGACTACATGGGAGTCCAGCGACATAGCCATTATACTAGCTGCTCATCCCCTTGATTTTTTTTTCATCCATGTTTCTAGACCTGGATTAAGCTAAGAATTAATGTTTTAACATCTCATTAAAGATTTCCAGGACCACACTCCAAATCTGTTAAATCAGAATTTCAAGTAATAAAACACCTTGCTAAGCAAAACTCAAAACCCATCGACAATAAAGTAAAAGACTGGGGACCAGCACATGGCATAACGGTTATGTCACTGGACTCCCACATAGTTGACCGTGGTCCTAGTACTAGACTGGGCAGCTTAAAACTCATGCCAGGCATGAGGCATGTGTGTATGCATGCCCAAAATTCCAAGAGGAGACTGGAGGAGAAGGGATTGCCACATGGCCACCCCCCTAGGGGTGATTTCTCGTTTTCTTTTTCTCTGTCTCTTTCTCTGTCGCTCTGGTGAGTATATGTACACAATAGCAATAAATTTTTTTTAAAAAAGAAAAGGATTGATTAATTTTACTACATATAAAATAAACATTTCTTCAAAAGAGAAAAACACTATAAGCAAAGTCAAAAGACAAATTATAAACTTGGAGGAAATCACAGTATCTCCAAACGAAGGAAGAATTTTGTGAATTTATATATATTCTTACAAATCAATTAAAAACAAATGACCCAATAGAAAAATAGGCAAAGCACATGAATACATACTACACATTTAAAAAATGCAAATAGACATATTGTAGAAACTGAAAAATAATTGTGCCCTAAACCATAATGGCAAAGAATAAATGTTTGATAGTACATAGTGTTGGCAAGCATGTGAAGAAACAGAGCCCCTCATTCACAGCTGGAGTGTGAACTGGTGTGACTACTTTGAAGAGCAATGTGGCAATGTCTACTGAAATTATAGGTATACACATATTCATGTATGGAGATGTTTCTGGGTGAATATTCAAGAAACTGAAGATACTAATTGCTTTTCTTTTTCTTTGAAAGGGAGGTGATTGGCGATGGGGCTAGGAGGCAAATTTACGTTACATTATGAATTATGTGATACACTGGATTGTTGATCCCAATTCTTCACCCCTTCAATGTTATAGAATTTTACATTTATACTCTTTACCTATAACTTTGAGAGCCTCTCACTCCACTGGAATTGGCCATAAATATGTGCTTCAACCAAAAGAGTATTAGCACATTTGATGTTAGCAGCTTGGCCCTTTGTGCTTCTGCCATCCACCAGTAATCCTGGGTAGCTCCTGGTCCAAGGAGAATGACGAGATACATAGATCAAACCTGAAACCAACTTGTGGCCAAGCCAAGGCAAGCCCAAATGAGATCAGTTGAACGCCAATGGACTTAGACCTATGAGCAAGAGACATAAATGGTTATTGTTATGTCACTTAAATCTAGTGGTATTTTTTCTTGTTGTTGCAAAACATTGCAGCAGTAACTGATTAAGGCATTTGACATTGCACTTAGAAATATTCACTATGAGGACCAAGCAGATGACATAATGGTTACATCGCTGGACTCCCACGTAGTCCACTGTGGTTCAAGTCTTGGGCCTGGTGACTTAAAACTCACTCCGACTATGTGAGCGTGCGTGCCCAAAATCTCAAGAAGAGAATAGAGGAGAAGGGATTGCAGTGTGGCCATCCCCACAGGGGGTGATTTCTCACTTTCTGTCTCTATGTCTCTGTCTCTCTAGTGAGCACATGTTCCATATAGAAAAAATCTCTCTTAAAAAACATTCACTATGCATATTTTTTATTTTCCATTTAACAATGATTTTTTCTGATCGAAACAAACCTAATCACCTATCACCTAAAGGAGGACATTGATTAAATAAACTATGGAACATCCATGTGATGGAAAACGATACAACTTTGAAAAGGAATGAGAAAACTCCCTACATACTAATAAGGAAGTATCTGAGATAGAGTGTTAACGGAGAAGCACGAGTTGAAGACTAATAGGTGTGAGATGCTGCAATTTATTTATTTACTTATTTTAAAAGGTTAAGGAGGAGAATAATGTCTGTATTTGCTTGAAAAAATACACATGAAATTAACTATGTTATTTACCTGTGGGAAGAGAGTGATACTGGGCAGAGACAGATAAAGCAGTTTACTCACTGAGTACTTTTTAATATTTTTTTCTGTCCTTTTTTCTGTCCAATTAAATGCATTACTTCTTCAAGAAATTAAAATGAATTTTACAATTTATTCATTATTTTTTATTCATAACAGAGCATGTGTATTGTGCATGCATATAAGAGAGAGAGGGAGAGAGAGAGGGAGGAGCATCTTCCATAAGCCCAGACTTGCCACAATCCCCTTCCTCTAGTTCTCCAGAACTTTGGATTCTGAGCACTCGCGCCCATGCCTGGCATAGCTCAGGCTGACTAGGCCGGCGATTTGAAGCTCAGTTACCATGAGGGATCTGGCTTCTCTTGAGCAGCACACTATCAGTGCACCACAGGGCAGGCCCAATTTGCTTATTTAAAACTAAGTTCCTCAGGGGACCAGTAGTTAGTGTAATGGTTATGTCGCTGGACTCCCAGTAGTCGACCGCAGTTCACGTCCCGGACCCGGTGGCTTAAAACTCACGCCGGGCGTGTGTGCATGCGTGCCCAAGATCCCGAGAGGAGAACGGAGGAGAAGGGATTGTGGCGTGGCCATCCCCCCTGGGGGGTGATTTCTCACTTTCTGTCTCTCTGTCTCTCTCTGTCTGTCTGGCGAGCGCACACGCCCTATAGCGAAAACCTCTCCAAAAAAAAAAATAAATAAATAAATAAGTAAATAAGTTCCTCAGATGCTGGATGAATACACAAGAAACTGGCAACAATGGTTGTTTTTGTTGTTGTTGTTGTTTAAAGAGGGACCAGGGATTTGGCTATGTAGGCTAGGAGAGACATTTAAGTTTCATTTAATATTTGTGGATTCCAGTAATCAACCAGGGTGACTTAATCTTTACAACCTCATTGCTGGGTAAATTATTTCATCTCTTTTTAGTAGTTGAGGGAAACTAGGGTTTTGAATGACTAACTTGCTCATGGTCTTGCCTGTCTTATTTATAAGCTACAGTTTTTCCACTACAGGATGCTACAGCATGCTGCCTCTCCATTGGAGTGTACAGGGTACAATGGCAATGAAAATTGGTATAGAGAAGTTCAATAGAGAAGTTTAATTTTTCAATTTAGGAGTCCTTTTTCTATATTTGTTCTATTCCTATATCCCTAGAGACAAAAATTAAAGAGGTAAAAATGTGAGTGTATATGTGCATGTTTTTGTGTGTATAGAAAGGAAAAAGTAGGATTTACAGCTGCCATTTTAATTTTTGTTTTCTATGTCTCATGTCTTTTGTTCATCTATTCTTCCTTTACTGCTTTCTTTTGCATTAAGTAAATAGTTTTTGTGAAAAAGTTTAATTCCTTTTAGATTTTTTTATTATATTTTTCTTTTTCAAAAAAAGTTTGTTTATTTAATAAGCAAAAGAGAGAGAGACCAAGAAACAGAGACAAAATCCACCCAACAGGGTCCTGATGCCTTGATCCACCCCCCAGCCTTCAACCAGCCCTGGATCATGGGCATGGCATTCATGCAGGTATCCAGACTTGAACTGGAGATCTTCCCATGTGAACTGTTCACAGAGTGCATCACCATCTGGACCCTGAACTATCAATATTTTCTCAGTGTTGCTGTAGGGTTTATCCAATACATCTTAGCTTATCAGACTCTACTTAAGATTTATACTTACTTAATTCTACAGAAATGTAGAAACGTTAGTCTTATATAGTTCAGTTCCCTATTATCCTTTTTTTTTTTTTTTGTCTTTGGCATTTGGCTGTTTTACTATGATATGTCTGCATATGTGTTCGAGGATGGAAAAAAAAAACTCTAATAAAGCACAGGAGTTTACTATAGAATAACTTACATATGGGAATGGTTTGGGCAGATGGTAATTCAAAAGCACTCAGAGAATCAACCCTGTGTTTCTTGCTGTGCTATCCTTAGTTGCTGCCCCAAAGCAAGACAGGGCTTTTAAAGGCAACTTAAAATGGCTACACTTGGTTTGAGAACATATTTGCCCCAGAGCTTTAAGAATCACTAGTCTTTCCCAGCAAAGGCCAGCTAGGGTGGGAAAGGAAAACAGATTATCTTAAGCCACAACTGTCCATACTTGGAGAAATGGAGAGTTCTGAGATGTCAGTCCTCAAAAAGTAGAAACCAATCAGTGGATTCATAAAATGTGGATCTTACTTATCCTATTTAGAGTTCTTTGAACTTCTTGAATATGTACATTATTTGTCATCAAATGAGGGAAATTTTCAGCCATTATTTTTTTAAAGAGGGTTTTTCCTTAGGGCATGTGCACTTGCTGGGGAGAGAGAGAAAGAGACAGAGACAATGAAAGAGAAAGTGAGAAATCACCCCCCTCCCAGGAGTAATGGCCATACTACAATCCTTTCTCATCCACACATACACACCTGGTGTGATTTTGAAGCCACCAGGTCCAGGACTCAAATCATGGTCATCCATGTGGGAGTCCAGCGATATAACTGCTACACCATCTGCTGACCCCAGCCATTATTTTCTGAAACATTTTTTCTGCTTCTTCTCTCTTTCTGGTACTCCCATTATGCATAATCTAGCATACTAAATAGCACTTCACATTCTTTTCGGTGCCCTGTTCACCCTTCATTCTTTTATCCTTCTGTTTATCAAACTGAATTATATCTATCAATCTATCTTCAAGTTCACTGATTCTTTTTTTTTTTTTTTTCTTCTGCCAATTTATCTACTTTTGGGCCCTTCCAATACACTTTTGTTTTTCCATTTTGCTAACTGTATGTTTAACACTAGGTTTTCCATTTGGTTCTTCTTTCTAAGAGTAATTTATATCTTGGGACCAGCAAGTGGCATGGTGGTTAAGGCACTGGACTCCCACTTGTTAGACCACAGTTCGAATCCCAGACCTGGCAGCTTGAAATTCATGCCAGGCACGTGTGTTTGATGCCCAAAATCCTAGGAGGAGAATGGAGGAGAAGAAATCGCAGAGTGGCCATCCCCCCAAGGGGAGATTTCTCACTCTTCCTCTCTCTGTCTCTTTCCTTCCCCATGAACACATGTGCCCTATGGCAAATAATAGCAATAATAATTCATATCTTAGTCCAGCCTTGTAGCCTAGTGGTTAAGGGAGCCAAACCACACATGCCAACTGTGGTTTGAATCCTGGCTCCAGTGACTTGAGAGATATGCCAGGCATGTGTGCATGCCTGCTCAAAATTCTGACAGGATAGAGGAGCAAAGATTACAGTGTGACCACATCCCATTGGGGGGTGCTTTCTCTCTCTGGCAGCACACATGCCCTCTGACAATTATAAAATTATAATTTATCTTTTTTATTGCCAGAGGGTATGTGTGTTCACCAAATAGAAAGGAATAAAGAGAGAAAAGGCACCTCTCACTGGGGTGTGGTCATACCACAATCCTCTTTCCTCTAGTTTTCTATCCTGTCAGGATTTTGGGCACACATGCACACATGCCCAGCACCTGTTCAAGGCACAAGGGCTGGGACTTGAACTACTGTCAGTCATGTGGGATCCACCTCCCTTAACCACTGTGCTACAGAGCTGGCCCTCTACCTATTTATTTTATTTTTTGGCTGCACATTTTCACCATAGCATCCTTTATTGTTTTGTTTTCATTTTTTTTAGAAGTTTATGCATTAGGGCATGTGTGCTCACTAGAGAGAGAGACAGAGACAGTGAGAGATAAAATGAGAAATCACTCCCAGGAGGGATGGTCATGCAGCAATCCCTTCTCCTCCACTCTCCTCACAGGATCTTGGGCACAAATGCACACATGCCCAGTTTGATTTTCAAGCCACTGGGTCCAGGGCTCAAACCACAGTAGGCCATGTGGGAGTCCTGTGATGTAACTGCTATACCATCTGCTGGCCACATACTTTTTAAAGCATAATTTAGTTATTTAAGCATATTTATATTGGCTTCTTTGAAGGCTTTTTCTATTAAGTCTGACATCTTGGCCCTCTCACAGGGGTCACCTCCATTTTCTCCTCCTTCTCCTTATTTCTATATATGGGTAATACCTTTTGTTTTCGTTCTTTTTTTTTGCATATCTTCTAATATTTCTTGAAAGCTGGACATTTTGGGTAATAAATTATAGCAACCCTGCATACTGATTCTCCTCTCTACTCTCTGAGGCTTTTTTTGTTTGCTATTTATTTATTTAGTGATTTAACTAGGCTATTTTTGTGAAGGTTATTTTCCCCATAGCCTGTAGCTTTTGGTATCATTCTTCAGAAGATACCACCTCAGGCACACAGAGAGTTTGTCCTGGAATGACTGGTTTTAACAAGGCTTTCTTTGTCTCTTTCCTTGACCTCTCTGTTAGACTGTATGTCTTAGTATCACATCCAACTGTTATGTTCAACTAACTGGGGGTGATTTCTGTATTGTTTTCAACAATGCCTTGGTGCATAAATTGTTCCAGTCTTATCCAGTTAAGTTAGAATAGGGCTAGTTTTCGGGCCAGTCTTTGAAGTCCATTCTGACCCCAGAGTGTTCTTCTTAGCTGTATCTTTCCTTGGTTCTCTCTAGCGAATTAGCTATCCAATAGATTAGTTTCTTCTCCTTTTCCTTTTACATTTAACCATTGTACATCTTAACCTCATACAACGTGGGTTTTTTTTTCAAGCCATATATGCACTGTATATTGATCAATTCAAAGATATTACCATATACATCATCTTGTTCCTAGTCAAAAGGAGCTACTAGCCTCCTCTTATTTGCTTAGTACTATAATCTCCATCATTTACAAAAGTGCTTTTAGGCTTCAATTTCCCCATACTTGGTTTCAATTAAATCCATTCCTTTCGGGAAGGTGTCAGAGATCTCTGTTCTTATGGACTGTCTCTCCACCTGGAAAAAAAATCTTTAAGCCACTACTCCAGACACTTATTAGGTAGGGATGGTAGCCTCTAATCTTAGCTTACCTCTTAGCATGTAACCTCTATCCTACAGTGAGCTAGGGTAAGAGTAGTTACTACCCCAGTGTTATGTTATAGGATAGAGTCACCACATTATTTGGTGCCAGATGGATAAAGGGAGCCATTGATAACTCAGACCCACTCATGAAGAATTTAGCATCTTCAATAACAAGTTGGATCAGATAAGCAATGCTGGTGGCCTGCCCCTCCCAGTTAAATACCATATTATTTGATTGGGAGCTGAGAAGAGAGAGAACTGATATTGGCCATACCCACCTGGAGTAGAGCTTCTATCAAGCTGATCTGGGGAGGGTTAAGGGAGGCTGTAGGTGACAGATAAAGTGACACAGACGCTAAGTGTTCTTATTCAGCTTTAGTAAATTTTCTTGAGTAAATGTTGGATGATCAGGAAAGTCATGATGCATTTTTGCATAGAAAAATACAGCACGACCTTCCCAATGACCTAATACTTCTTTTTTTGCTGTATGTCCTTAGAACAATTTCCACATTCATGTTTTATTTTAGTTTTTACCAGTAATGCTTGTTTCACCGGGGAGTGGGTCTGTGGAGTTCCTCACACTGCCATCACAAAAGTGAAACTCTTATAGGAGGTTCTAAAGTCCTGTGTGAAAGAGGGACGCATAGCATACAAGCCCTGCCCTCAGGAAGCAAATATTTACCAGTGGGAAAAAAAATAATAAAACTCACAGGTCACCAAAGCACAGGTGAGAATTCAGCAAGTTCACTTCAAATGGGAGAAATCACTGTGGGGAGTCACAAGAGGAAAAGATATTATTAGGGGGAGTCAGAGAAGGCTTCACAAAGGAGGTGGCATTTGAGAGTACCTTAAAAAATAGCTAGATGACAGTAGTTTGAATTTTCTCAGCACAGAGTTTATGTGATAAATATTTGAGGTGATAAATACACTAATTACCCTGATTTAGTCATTACACATTGTATTTATGTATCAAAAAAATCACACTAGAGTCAGCCAGTGGCATGGTGAAGGTGACCAGATCCCACACACCCAATTGTGCAGTTCAAGTTCTGGACCTGGTAGCTTGAAAAGCATGCTGGGCATTTGTACGTGTGTGCCCAAATTCTCAAAAGGAGGGAGAGATGGAAGAGAAGGAATTGCAGTTTGACCATTCTCTATGGTGTGTGTGGGGGTGCTTTTTCATTTTCTCTTCCCCCTCTCCAGCAAGTGCACGTGCTCTTGAGCAAATTACTTTCTAAAAACCACACACACACACTGTATCCCAAAAACATGTACAAATATTATGTGTCAAATTAAAAAGAAAGATAGATGTATACAAAGAGGGGGACTTTCAGGCAGAGGCTATAGCATCAATTCATTTATTTGTTCAGTAAATATTTATTGAGTGCACGACATGCCTAGGTGCTAAGATTATAGCAGAAAGGAACACAGACAAAAAAAAATCTCTGTCCAAATGGAACTTAAATTCTAGTGATGGTGGTGGAGAACAAAAAAGAAATATAAAATATAAGCAAATGGTATAATACAGCAGAAAATGGTGCTATGAAAAAACTAGCACGGGATAGGTGATATGGAGAGGGCCAGGAAGACTATAATTTGAAATAAGGTGCTTAAGGAAGGCCTCTAGGAAAATTGAGATTTGAGCAGAATCTTAAAGAAAATGAGGAAAGAGTGCATCTATTATCTGGGACAGAGTACTGCAGGCAGAACAGAAAGGAAGTACAAAGGCCTTGGGGTGGGATCATGCCCAACAAAGAACAGCAAGGAAACCAGTATGGTAGGGACTATGTGAGGGGAAGAGAAGTAGGATTCAAGTTCAAAAATATAGTGAGCCCTGGGACCAGCAGTTAGCGTAATGGCTATGTCGCTGGACTCCCACGTAGTCAAGCATGGTTCGAGTTCCGGACCCGGTGGCTTAAACTCACGCCGGGCGCGTGTGCGTGCGTGCCCAAGATCCCGAGAGGAGAATGGAGGAGAAGGGATTGCGGCGTGACCATCCCCCCTGGGGGGTGATTTCTCGCTTTCTGTCTCTCTGTCTCTCTCTGTCTGTCTGGCGAGCGCACACACCCTATGGCAAAAAAAAAAAAAAAAAAACAAACAAACAAACAAAAAAAACTCTCCAAAAAAACAAAAAGAAAAAAATATATAGTGAGCCCACCAGAGAGTCTAAATACAAGTAATTATGAAGAGCAGAGAGTTGTGTCTTTTATGAGAAAAGAGTACCATCTGATATGGCTTGTGGCCTTACCGAGGCCAGAAGTGAGCAAACAGCAGGCTAGAGCACAAGAAGGTGGGTACCGGCCAGAGATAACTATTGGTTTGGCTTTCCCCATCCCATCTCAAGTCTTGATTGACTTCTTGGTGGGGAGGATATCCCTGCCTAATATTCCACAGCTTTATTTAACAAAACTGGTTCCCATGTTTTACTACATTGTCAGGAAATTTCTCCTTACATTTCAGCTAAATCCCTTTACCTTTGCTTTATTCCTTAGAGAGGCAAGCAAGTCTTCCATCAGCTTGGGTTTCTGCAGAGAGAGCCAGAAAAAAAAAAAAAAAAGCCTCAGACTAAAATGTCTGTCGCCCTCAAAGAAAGGAAGTCAATATTTATTTATTTTTATAATCACCAAGAAACCCCTTGTCAAAAGAAAGTCAGATATCAGTAAGCATCAGCACATTTGCCAGAGAGGGTAAAGACAGTTATAAACAGCCTTCTGAATCAATTGATTGGAGTTTGGGCTTTTATCACTAAAAGAAGAAACTCCTCTGCATTATAATAAAAGAAAATCCCAATCATAGAACAAAAGAAGCAGCAATCCAGAGCTTTAGAAAGCACCTGATACTTAGGGAAATGGTTTTGCTACATCAGGAACCAATATCATCTCTATAATGATACTTTAAATTAGACAGGTAAAGGTTTCTGGCTTTGCTATGACTACTTTGAGAACACGGAGACGTTGGGGCCAGTCTTAAAGGGAGCTCCATGAAACAACGATTATTGCTTTGCATTTCTTTTCTTTCCATTTTTTTTAAAGAGGTTTTCACTTTAGGGCATGTGTGCTGGAGAGAGAGACACACACAGTGAGAGAGAAGAAAGAAATCGTCCCCCGGGGGGATGGCCACACAGCAATCCCTTCCCCTCCATCCTTCTCCTGGGATCTTGTACATGCACACACATGTGCCTAGAGTGATTTTCAAGCCACTAGGTCCAGGACTCGAACTATGGTAGGCCTTGTGGGAGTCCAGCAACATAACTACTATGCCATCTGCTGGTCCCACTATGCATTTGTAAATCAACACTCTCCTAAGAGTTCTAGCAATGAGCTAGAATTGTCTATCTCTAAATAAGCTATCATTTTAGCTCATTTGTGGCACAGGGAAAACTTTATTAAGATGCCCTGGCAACATCATGTGACTGTGTAATGTCTTCTAGATCATCAGAAAATTTTAGATATCTTTAATATCAATTCACTATAAGGTGTGGTACTGCTGTCTTTATTAGTATTTGAAAATAGGATATGTATGATTAACCTTTTAGTAACTGGAATTCTAGATTGGCCAGAACATTATTTTTCTTAGCCATACCTGATAGCTGATATTTTAACTCAGTAAGAATTATGTTTGGGGGTCAGCAGGTGGTGTGTGGGTTAAAGCTCTGGACTCCCACATGGCCAACCATGATTCAAGTCCCAGACTAGACGGCTTGAAAATTACACCAGATGTGTGTGCGTGCATGTCCCAGATCCCAGGAGGACAATGGGGAAGGGACTGTGGTGTGGTCATTCACCCTTGGGGATGATTTCTCATTCTCCTTTTCTCATCTCTCTGGTAACTACATGTGTTCTATGGCAAAACCTAAAAAAATAAATAAATAAAAAAATAAATAAAAAATTCATGTTTTACTTGAAAATATTGTCACAGAGCAAGAACAAATACCAGGAGAAGCTTAATCACTTCATGTCACGAGTAGATGGCTAGCTAACCTGGTTAAAATTTACTGACAAAGATCTAAGAAAATTTAAAAGCTCCTACTCTCCGTAAGTGCCCATTTTGGATAGCTTAGTTCAAAAATGCCTGGAGCCATTTAGGGTCTCCATTAAGAACTATCCCCAACACCCAGCTCCACATCCACCCCTAATATGAATCTTCACTTTCTCGAATATAGACTATATTTTCAGGGATGGGTACCTGTTATTTGCTTCCTGTGAAGGTACCAAAGAATATTTAGACTTGTCAAAAAGCATCACAAAGCATCACTAATTAACTATCAAAAAATAAAATTTCATTTTGTGGGACTTTCACCACATGCTGGTTATTTTAGATCATATGCATTGAAGCAAAGCAGCAAAACTCCATGCAGAACACACTAGAGTAGGAATCAGAAAATCTAAGAACTCTTTCTGTTGTTATTGTTTTTCAAATCTGGCTCTGCTATTCATCTGCTCCTTGTTTGGTATCTCTGTTTTTCTCTCTTAAATTGCCTTGGGAGGAGGGGTGACAAATATTGTCACCTGACAAGGATATGGTGCAGAATTACAAAAAGTGCCTATAAAGCATTTCAAATGCCTTGGAGATAAATACCAAGTAGTTACTATTATAGTATCATTAATAAGCTAAAAATAATAATCAGACACATTTAGCAAAAGTGCTGTGTTAACATAAAGTACACTCTTTCATAGAAGAAACTACGGATGCAGATCTCGGCATTTTCCTTTCTCCTCTTCCTGGCGTTGCCCCTCCATGGTGGGTCATTGCAGATATCCACCCTTAGGTCCTCTGAATCAATCTCCTTAAGTGACATGTGTTACTCCAATTTGCTTCTCTTTTCTTAGTCATGATCGCAAGCTCCAGACAACTGCAATCCTACAAATCCATTTGAAATCTAGAAAATCATTATCAACTTTGAATTTTTCTAAATCTTTCTATTAGAAAGTGTCAATAAAGCCTAACTTTCTCTTTCATATGCCAGAACTTCAGACAAGAATGCTAATACCTTTTCAGCAATTTAGAACCTCCTCTGCCACTTTAGATCGTCTTTCACGTCTCTTGTCAGGATTATGGCATAAAATGTTATGCTTTAAATTATTTATCATGTCACTTCTTAGAGTCATCTCTTTTTTTAGCTGAATTATGAGATTAGGAACACTGGAATAAAATAACCCATGGACTTTGAAATATACAGTAAAGTGAAATGATATTTAATGATACCTTTGATTTATATTTTCATTTTAAATGCACAGATAAAGTGGTATCATTAAACATACTTTAACTTTTTATAAAAAATCAATGCTACCTTAATTATTATGTTATAAAGTAAGGATGCATAAATTATTCATACATATCTACTGCAAATTGAATTTTTAAAACTAGCTTTATTTTCCATATTCTGGTCTCATCTTAGCTACTAGTGGAAAATAGTCCATTTCACAGCCACTGCTAATATGACACAGTTGGCAGTCTTTACTCCGAATAGGCTTAGGAGTGAATGAAAAGGGAAATGTCAATGTTGTAGAATATAGATCAGATGAGAACATACTTCTAGTGCAATTGAGCATTTATACAATGACAGAATAAGAAACGAGTTCTCAAAAATGTTGCCATTGGTTAGACACCCGAGTATTTTAGAATTTGTTTTTTGAGTTTTACTGATTTCATGAGTTTTTTTGTTTTGTTTTACTTAGCTCATTATTTGGCAACCTCGCACTAAAGACCTGCCTCCCTTTCCCTGTTTGCTCCGATTCTGCCTGCACTCTGCTCCTAACTGAGCACCTCAGAGAGTACACAACTCTCACTTACATCTAGTTAAGTGTGAAGAATGGGCCTGGGTGAGAACCAGGAATGTGGTCTGATGGAAGCTGTGCAGCCAGACCTCTACAAGGTCACAAGTTTGTCTCTGGTCTTCTCCTAGGCTGGTGCAGAAATACAGAGACAAGACAAAGCCCACCGGCCCCCTTTTCTTGAGATATTTTTGCAATAGGGTGCTTGCACTTACTGGAGAGACAGAGAGAGAGAGAGACAGAGAGACGGAAAGTGAGAACCACTCCTGGGGGGCTGGTCACACCCCAGTCCCTTCTCCTCCATTCTCCCCTCGGGATCTTGGGCATGCATGCACATGCTCCCAGCGTTTGAAGCTGCTGAGTCCAGGACTCAAACCGCAGTCAACCACATAAGAGTCCCAAGATATAACCATCACGCCATTTGCTGGTCCCAACAAAGGCCCTTTTTAACCGTTATCCACAGTGCTGTTGTCATGCCACAGGGGTGCACTCACTTGCATCACTATCCAAGTGTGAGACTCTACCAAACTGGCTAATTTGATTCTTCTACTTCCCTTTCAGTATGTGATGCCTCTACTTTGCTCCTGGAATATACACCAAAGCCTTAATGCCAATCCAAAGTGAGAACAACAGCAGTGATGGGAAAGACTCCTTGGGAGACATCCCTTACTCTGACCCCTTCCCTAAAGGTTTCTGTCCAGAACTGCTCCCCTGAGGCTCCTCAGCCAATTAGCTTTTACTTCTTTCCATCTCTCACTCCTCCACCCTTGCCCCGCCCCAAAACCATTAAAGTAAGAAATAATTTAATAAATGCATTTCAAATAAGGAGTTGAGACAGTGCATCCTTTGCAGAAATTACACCTGGAAGTAAGGAGTAACTTCTGAAAGAGCCTGAAAGTCAGATAAATTTGAATTAAATCCTAGCAGCACTGACACTAATTGATCTATATGACCTTGAGCAAAATAACTATTAGGTTGTTGGGACAGGCAGGACATGTTTTTATATGCAAAAATGTATCATGACTTTCCTGACAATCCAATAGTTTCATTGTGCCTTGGTTGCTCATCTGCAAAATAGGTATGATAATCATACCTATTTTATTAGAGTTTATCTTATGAGTTGTTATGAAAATTAAATGATATAGCATGAAAAGTATTTACAATGTTTAGCAGACAATAAGTTAGTTCCTTTTCCCCTTAATGACAAAAGAAAACACACACACGCATATATATATTTGCATATATATATATATATATATATATATGTGTGTGTGTGTGTGTGTGTGTGTGTATTTGTACAGTAAAGTTATGTCCCAACATCTTTGTTTTTTTAAATTGTATGTATTTTTTCTTTCAGGAAAAAGAGAAAAGAACCCCTAATAGGATCTTGAAACCATGATCCACTCACAGGCTCCACCAGTCCAAGATCATGGGCATGTACATGCCTGGTATAACCAGGGGTATCTCTGGATGTCATGTTTTATTACTGCACCACTGTCCAGCTCCTCAATATCTTTTTTTTTTTAAGAGAGATTTTTGCTATAGGGCACGTGCACTCACAGGAGAGACAGAAAAACAGAAAGCGAGAACCACCCCCCCCCGGGGGGGGGGTGGCTACACCACAATCCCTTCTCCTCAATTCTCCCCTCAGGATCTTGGGCACGTACGCACATGCGCCAAGCATTACTTCTAAATTGCCGGGTCTGGAACTCGAAACGCAGTCAACTATGTGGGAGTCCAGCAATGTAACCACTGTGCCATCGGCTGGTTCCTTTGGTTTTTAATTCAAACAACAAAATATCGATGGACAATCTACTAAGTGAATATAGGATAGTAATGCTATCCTATATTCAATTCAGTTTCCAGAGATTATCAATGAAGAAAACAGACAAAATTCTATACTTTCATGAGACGTATATTCTAGTGAGACAGACCCTAAACAAAAAAATAGATAGGTGTATAATGTGATGATAAGTGATGTAAAGAGAAATTAAAAAAAAAAAAAAAACAAGAAGAGAATAAGTTACATGGTGTAGGCATGGAGAACTACAAGTTTTTAAGACTTTACACTTTCTAGAGCAGTTTTAGGTTCATGACAAAATTGAGAAAACGATACAGAGATAAAACATATGTTCTCTGAACCCGACACATGAATGCCCCCCCATTACCAAGATTCCCCAACAGAATGGTACATTTGTTGCAACCTCATTAACACATCATTGTCGCTCAAAGCCCATAGTCAACATTAAGGTTCACTCTTGGTGCTGTACATCCCATGGATTTGGACAAATGTATAATGACAAGGATCTGCCATTATATGGTCATACAGGTTATTTTCCCCACTTAGATTCCTCTGTGCTTTATCTATTCATCTTTTCTTACCTTCTGAACCCTGGCAATCAATGGTCATTTAACTGTTGCCACAGTTTTGCCTTTTCCAGAATATCATATAGTTGAAATCATACAGTGTGCAGCCATTTCAGATTGGTTTCTCTCACTCAGTAATATGCATTTAAGTTTCCTCTATATCTTTCATGGCTTCACAGCTCATTTATTTTTTGTGCTGAATAATATTCCATCATCGAATGTACCCCAATTTATCCAGTCACCTACTGAAGGACATCTTTGTTGCCTCCAAGTTTTGGAAATGATGAATAAAACGGCTATAAACATCTGTGTGTAGGTTTTTGTACGGACATAGGTTTTCAATTCCTTTGGGTAAATACCAAGGAGCATGCTTACTGAATTGTATGGTTAAGAGTATGTGTGGTTTAGTAAGAAACTGCTAAATTGCCTTCCAAAGTGTCTGTACTATTTTGCATTCCCACCAGCAATGAGCGAGAGCTCCTGTTGTTCCATATTCTCACTAGCACTTGGTGTTGTCAGTATTCTGGGTTGTGGCTATCATACTAGGTATGCAGTGATATACCATTTTTATTTTAATTTCCATTTCCCTGATGATATACAATGTGATATATCTGCTCATAAGCTAATTTTCCATCTGAATATCTTCTTTTGCTGTGGCCTGTTGAGGTCTTTGGCCCATGAGAGTTGCAATTTTAAATAGGGTAGTCAAGGTAGGCTTGCTTCACTGTTAAGGTATCATTTAACAATAGACCTATAAGCGGAGAAAACAGAAATTTTCATATAAATATCTGAGAGAAGGCCATCCCAGGAAGAGAGGACAGTAAATGCTCTGAGATGAGAGTGTGTCTGCTGTTTTCAGAGAATAGCATGGAGGCCAGTGTGGTCAGAACTTAGTGACAGGGACAGTAATAGAATCTCACAGAAGAGAGGAGAGAAGTCAGATCATACAGGACCTTGAGGGTCATAGTAAGGAATTTGACTCTTATACTGAGTGACATGAAAAGACCATGGAGAAGTTTTAAGCAGAGCCACAGCATGATCTGACATGCATTTTAAGTCATTCAGTGGCTGTGTTGAGATAGACAGAATGGGAAGAAAGGGCAGATGCAGCAATCCAACCAAGAGATGATGGCTTAAACTAGAATGGTAGTAGTGCAGCTGCTTATGGCAAAAGTAACGGAGCGCCATCATTTCTTTTTTTTTTTTTTTTTTTGAGAGGTTTTCACTATAGGACACGTGCGCTTGCCAGACAGACAGAGAGAGACAGAGAGACAGAAAGCGAGAAATCACCCCCCAGGGGGGATGGTCACGCCGCAATCCCTTCTCCTCCATTCTCCTCTCGGGATCTTGGGCACGCACGCACACGTGCCCGGCGTGAGTTTTAAGCCACCAGGTCCGGGACGCGAACCGCGATAGACTACGTGGGAGTCCAGCGACATAGCCATTAACGCTAACTGCTGGTTCCCCCGCACCATCATTTCTAAACAATGCAAATGATAAAAATCCCCTCCCAAGACTGGTGATGATATATTTACCCAGGTCAAATGAGGATAGATGCTTGATAGAGTATGACATTAGCCTAAGAGGGAAAAATTTGGGGGTTAGGGTCAGGGCAGAGTTGTCAGGGAAGTGTGGTGTTCTTAGAACACATTGCAAGAAAGAAGGACAGTATCATGAAGAACGTGTAAGAAAATTACACGTTCAGGGGAAGAAAATCCTTACAAAGGCTTTGAGATCCATCTAGGTCAATTGTTCTCAACTCTATATGTTCACTATAATCTCCTAGAGATAGTTCTAAAAATGAAACAAAACAAAGCAAAAACCAGAAACATTAGTTCCTTGGGGCCATTCCAGATTGATTGAATCTGAGTTTGTGAGGCTTGGCTCTGTTATTAGGAATTTGTCATCACTCCCCAGGTAATCTTTTGTTTGTTTGTTTAAAGAACTATTTTATTAAACTTTATTTCATTTATTTATTTATTTATTTATTTTAATTTAACCAGAGAGGGAGAGAGAGAGAGAGAGAGAGAGAGAGAGAGAGAGAGAGAGAGAGAGAGAGAGAGAGAGAAAAAGTGAGAAAGTGAGAAAGGAAGCCACTGGGTCCGGGACTCAAATCATGGTCAGCCATGTGGGAGTCCAGCACTCTTAGCCACCATGCCACCTGCCGGCTCCAGTTCCCAGGTAATCTTAAAGTACATTCGAGGTTGAAAACCACTGACCTAGCTATAAGTCTGGCCCTGCCACTCAACTTCAGAAAGAGCTCCAGATGGGTTCATTGTCTGAGAATACTAGTAGTTTAGATCCCTTGTCTCGATCATAGATACATTACCTTAGAATGTTCCTACGATTTAAGAATTTCTGAATCCCTTCAAAATTGCCACCACCTTTCTCAGTTTGTTTCTTACCTTCCAGTGAAGTTTGCTTCCTCATGGCTTTCCAGTTCTGAACCTAGACTAAAGCTTTTCATGTTAACAATCTCTCCTGCTGATCTGCCCTATATCATGTCTCAAGGCTGCATTAACAGTCACTTAACACACACCAGCAGAATGGTCTCCCTACCCTATACTTAAGCATACCCACTTAAAGTTTAAAATATCAGTACATCTTAAATGGGCTTTCTAGTATGAAAGCAGTCTTCAGCAGTAGTTTCCAACACTGGTTGTACATTAGAATCACTAGGGAAGCTTTTCTAAAAACACTCAGGCTTATGCCTCATCCCAGACCAATTAAATCAGAATGAATGCTGGTCTCCACCAGAGGCCGGCAGTTTTAAAGGCTCCCCAGTTTTTTCTAACGTACAGCCATCATAGAGAATCACTGGTCTACATCTATGTTTTTTAAAATCAGCCCTCTAAATTTACACTTCGCAGTTTTATTTTAAAATCTGCTTTTGAGGGGCTAGATGGGGGCACAATGGTGAAATGTGACACTCTGTGAGGTTGACCCACATGGGAGTGTTTCCAGTTCGTCTCCAGAGACCTCCTGGGCATGCTAGGCATGTGGGTGCCCATGATCTAAGGCTGGCTTGGGGAGGATCATGGCATCAAGACCCTGTCAGAAGTGCTATCTCAATCTCTCTGCCTCTCTCACTCACAGAATAAATTAATAAACTTTTAAAAATCTGCTTTATACAATTTACCTAGGAAGCAAGATGAAAATCTTTTCTTCTAAGAAATAGTAGCTTTAATAATATTAACAAACAGTTATATATTAAGGGTGGGGCAGTGGAGCAACTTCCCTGAGTACAGACAATAGGGATATATTTTCTGCAGAAAAATTTAAAGACAGTAATAAAACTAAAAGCCAATCTGCTTTTTATCATGATGTGCCATCATTTCTAAACAATGCAAATGATAAAATCCCCTCCTAAGGCAGAGCATGCCTCGCTAACAAATAATCACTGTCATAATCAGGTGGGGGAAATGCAATTGCTCTTAGCTGGTTTCAACTATGATTCTGCAATGGTGAGAACAAGAAAGACATCTTTGCATAAAGAATTTTCCACAGTCGTGAAAGCAATTTAGTGAAGAGAAGGCATTCTTTAACTATACTAGCTTTGCATAATAAGCTCCCCCATTTTTCTGCCAAGGGATGGTGATATGTGAATAAGAGCATATGATAACTGATTAAATGTAATATACATATGCCCTGCTTTGTACCATCGACAGTAGATACAGTGAACTAGCACACAGGGTCCATTCCCAACTCCTTCTCCTGTGCCTACTTGTAATACAGAGACTAAAATCTCTGGGATTCTAGATGCAAATTAGAAAAATTTAAGTGAGGTAGGGTCATCTTCTTGCTGCTTTGGCCATTGCTAATCACCAAAAGAACAACGTGGAAACCTCGGGTTTTGCGGCAGCAATACTGCAGTATCCACTCACTATTGTGACTTCTGAGAGTACTGAGTGGTAACTGTATAATGACAGAGAATTCCTTAGTCCTAGATTGCAGACATGGTCTTTAAGTCAGCTTTAAAGTTCCAGCGGCGGCCTTCTCACTGTAGTCATTCATTGCGTTCCTGAACTCAGAAGAGTGAGCAATCCCCTTGATGGGCCAGTTTGAGAATGTTGACTGAGGGTCGGAAGCTTCACTTACGGCCTACTTCTCTAACCAAGAATTTGTAACCTGATTTCCTGTATTAAACCATTTTCTGTTTAAAATAGCCAAAACTGTTCTGTGTCATATAAATTAATCCTAAGTGATGCAGTATTTGGTACCATTCAACCATCCAAAAAATATTTAGTGAGTAATTACAGTAGTACACAAGACAAGTGAAAATCCCTGCCCTACATTCTAGTAGAAGGATATAGATAATTTTAAAAAGTATATTTTTATAAAGTAAATGATCTAGTATGCTAACAAGTGATATTGCTATTGAACTAAAATAAGAGCAATAAGGAGTACTAAGATTTAGAGCAGGATGAAGTTTTAAATGTAATGGTCATAATACTCTATTAATAGGTTAAACAAATATTTTTGGTTCCAAATGTAAGTGAGGTCATGCAGTATTTGTCTTTCTGTACATGGCTTATTTCACTTTTTAATTATTATTTCAAATTTTTTATTTCTTCTTTCTTTCTTTCTTTCTTTCTTTCTTTCTTTCTTTCTTTCTTTCTTTCTTTCCATTTAATCACATAAGTCTTTACAGTGTACAGCATTTCTTTTTCCAGCATGAATACCATGCATGTCAGTCAAGACAAAGATATTACTATATACTTTATCATCAGCAAATAGTTTCTCATTTTTTGCCAATTAAACACACTTTTACTTTTTTCCCTTCCCCTTTCCCCTCCCTCCCTTCCATACTAAGCATTTTTTTCACATTTTATTGATTCACAAAAGATCTTAAACTAAAAATATAGACAAAGCTAAAATCTAGTGACAAATGCACTGCGATTTTCTTCTGAAACATTTTTTTCTCTCTCTCTCCATTCCCCCTTTTACTAAAGAGAGATATAAACTAACTTATTTGCAAAAAAAAAAAAAATTAGTTTCAATTTGGCCTGTTATTTGCATAAAGCCCCATAAGAATTCAATTTCTGATGCAAGGCAACAGATACTATTGTATTATTGAACTGATGCAAATAACTATTCTGCACAAAATAGGAATGCTCATGAATATTTTCCAATTGCAAAGGGGTCAGGAAGGGAGAAAAATTTGTTTCAATTTAAAAAAATTCGAACTCATAGAAATAGAGTGTAGAATATTGGCTATCAGAGGTTGGGGGCAGAGTGGAAAATGGGGAGATGTTAACCAAAGGACACAAAGTTTTAGTTAGATAGGAGAAATAAACTTCCAAGATCTATTGCACAGCATGGTGGTTAATGATAATGCATACTTTTTAATTCCTAAAAGAATAGATTTTAAATGTTCTCACTAGAAAAATAATGGCAAGTACGTTAGGTGATGGACATATTAATTAGCTTGATATTATCATTCCATTATGGATACACATTTCAAAACATCACATTGTGCCCATAAATATATACAATTAAAAATTTAAAGCTTAAATTATGTGACATTTGACAGAATATTTATTTTTTAAAAGAATTATTTTATTTAACTTTATTTATTTATTTTAATTTGACCAGAAAGGGACTTAGAGAGAGAAGGAGAGGGAAAGTGAGAAAACAAGCCATCAGGTCTAGTACTCGAACCATGGTCGGCCATGTGGGAGTCCAGTGCCCTCAACCACTATGCTACCTGCCAGCCCCATTGACAGAATATTTAAAGGTGGTGAGCAGCCATACTAATTGATCAGGTTAATTGGTTAATTCTAATTGGTTGATGCCTCTGAAATACCAGTTGGAAAAGTTGAATCTTACACTAGAAATTGGGACAGTTTGGGGAATTCATAAGAATATAAATACCCTGAAACTCCCAAGTCTACTGAATCTCCTTTCCCAGCAGAAGATTCTTTTCATAAGTTAATGAACATAGTTCTACCTTGCTAAACTACCCCATAGTGCCACCACACCTCAAAGTCTGAGTGGGGGGGATATGGATTACCTACAAAAGGATTCCAAGTTCCTTTGAAGTTTTATTGACATAAATTTGAGTAAGATCTGTAGAAATGGATTTTAAGGATGCTAGAAAAAGGAAGAACACAGTTTTGATTTAGTTTGTAGGAATGAGTACACCTAAAATAATTTCTGGATTCAGTGAATTATCTCAAGGAGCCAAAAGTAATCTAGGATGGTAAATCGGGTATAGGAGTCCTAGTAAAATCCCTGACCTTTGAGTTGGAACCTTAGAGAATTACACCTTAGGATTCAGGGTGAATTGGAAGTAAAACATCTTTCACACAGATTGCAGCTCAACACTGAGTCATTTCACTGACCTAGAAAATCTTGACTTTTTTAAAATGCCAGAGGGAACATACATTTGAGAGAGAAAGAGAGAGAGAGCACCCCTAATGGGGCATGGTCATATTTCAATCCTTTTCCCTCTATTTCTACAGGATTTTAGACATGCATACACACATGCATGACATGTTTTTCTAGTCACCAGGGTGGAATTTAAGTCGGGGTTGGCCATGTGGGATCTGACTCCCTATACACACAGTTTAAACACTGTGCTATAGGGCTGGTTCAAAAACCTTGATCTCAATCTTGGATTAAAATGATCCCAGATTGCTAATGTTCTCAGGTGCTTGGCAGAAGCAACAGAAAATACTCCAGAAAAGAAGATAACATTATCTCAAGTTTTACTTTATTTCTAAAACAAATGTTTTAATATAGAAACTGGCATACATGAAATATGAACCAAATCAGGCAACCTGAACAAGAAACAGAAGCAACAACCAAGCTTAGAAACAGAAATACAGGGCTTCCAATATTATAGACATAGGTTTTAAAATAACTGTTTACTCGTTTCTAGGAGATAAAGGAAGGGATTAAAAATGTAAACCAAATGGGGACAAGAGATTTTAAAAATAGAAATTCGAGAAGTAAAAACTGCAATCATTGAGAATAAGAATTAGTAATTGGGTCTAGCCATGGTGGCATGCTAAGACAATGTGCCCCATAGGCTAGAACCACAAAGGAGGCCTGGGTTTGATTTCTAGCCCAATCTAAAGGCTGGGCATGTTGGCACATTTCAGTGACTCAGAGAGGTTGAGGCAGGAGGATAATGACCTTGAGGCTGCCCTGGGCAATATTGCCGGAGAAGGGATTGTAATGTGGCCATCCCTCTTGGGGATCATGTATTTATTTATTTATTATCATCATAATCTTGCTTATATTACATTGAATCACATATAACTTTACAGTGTATTACATTTTTTTCCAGAAAGAATACCATGCATATCAGTCAATACAGAGACATTAAAATCCCCATTTCATCATCCAATACCTCTTCATTATTTTTCCCGATCATTATTATTATTATTATTCCAATTATTTTTTTAAACAGTCAATCACTATTTATCATTTTGCTTTTAAAAAGACTTTACCCATCATGAAATACTTCTTAGACCAATCCAGTTGAGAATACTATACACGTCATCATCAACAGTTAATAAACCATATGTGTGTCCTACTAATATCATGCCTCTCTATTTGTTCTCTTGCTATCCTTCTCTATACTTTTCTCTTCTCCCGCCCCATTTCACACTGTCTTATCCTCGTTAACTATTTTCACTGCTTTTATGTCCTCCAATATTTTGATCTCTACCATAGAGTGTGGATAGTCAGTATGTATTAACTGGATACATACAATATCTTTCTTTCATATCTTGGCTTACTTCACTCAGCAATAGATCCTCCATATCCGACCACTTTCTATCAAATGCCAGGGTCTTGTTGTTTTTTTATGGTTAAGTAGTATTCCATAGGGTATATATGCCACACTTTTTCAATCCATTCATCTGTTTGTGGACATTTGGGTTGGGTCCATGTCTTGGCGATCGTGAACAATGCTGCAATAAACATTGATGTGCAAGCACTTTTCCGACTGAGCGTTTTCCTGTCCTTTGGGTAGATACCCAGAAGTGGGATTGCTGGATCAAATGGTAGTTCTATTTGTAGATCTTTGAAGAACCTTCATATTGTTCTCCACAGTGGCTGAACTAGTTTACATTCCCACCAACAGTGTAGGAGAGTTTTGGGGGGTAATTTCTCACTTTCCTTTTCTCTGTCTCTCTCTGGCAAGTGCATTCAACCTATGGGGAAAAAAAAAACCTGAAAAAAAAAAAAAAAAAACAACTTGAGAGTGATTCTCCTCTGTAATTTGGAGATAAAGATGGGAGACCTACACTGAAATGAGCACCCTTTTTTTAATGAAAATAATCATATCAAAGAGTGGCGGTACTTTACCACCAGAGGCAAGGTGAGCACGCTTACTGTAATAAGCAGTACAGTTAAGTGTTTGGTCTTAGGTAGTAGCTAATTATTCATGAGGCCCTTGGCCTACAATAGGTGAGCAACCCAGTAAGGCTATACAGGATCTATATGACATTCTCCAATTCTCAAATCTGAGTCAATTCACAAAAGTCATTTGAAGAAAGATTCTATCATACTACTTCAAATATATACTGTACATCTTTCTCCCTAAATTTATCAAAAGGAACCTGAAACTATTTATCAGGATAACTATTCCAGGCAAAGGGAAATGGCTATAACAATTAGGAGTCATTGGACACTTCTTTTGAGTTACACTAATTGCTGGAAATTCAGAAAGTCATTCTGGTGTACTGGTAAATAGAGGAACTTAAAAGGGTTAGATGACAAAATGGAATTTTTGTCATCTTACTATTGGGACAGTGGATCTATAAACCAGTCATGTGGTTATTTTCACAGTTCCAAAATATATAAATTGTAAGTATTACTTGGCAAGTGACATAACTGATTCCCTAACCTGTAGAAATGATGGCATATTAATAATCTACAAAATAAATATAATAATATCTACTTAAAGAGATTACCTAACCTGTAAAACAAGGGCTATTATGAAAAGAATCATGAGGTAAAATCCTGTGCACCTTCCCTCTTCACCAAAATAGTAAATGAAAGTAATGCAGGATTCCTGGCAGAAGCAAAAAGAGTAGTGACACCATCAAAGATGAGTGCAGGAATTGTGATTCCTATCACATCCCATTTAAGTGGCCTATTTTGCCTTTGCTGAAGAATCAGGTCTAAGAGACTGACAGAGAATTATCTTCAGCTTACTCAGTGAAAAACTCAAATTTGTAACAGCTCTTCTAGGTGTCGTCTCTTAAAGTGTTTGAAGCAAATGAACACAGTCCCCAGCACCTGGTATGCAGTTATATATCTGGAAAATGCCATTTTATCCCTGTACCACTAAGCAGGAAAGATCAGAAGCAATTTTCATTAACCTGACAGGAGCCACTGTTACACATTCACTATTTTATCTCAAGGGTACATCAATTTTCTATCATGATGTATTTTTCTATGTTTTTCTATGCAAAAATGCATCATGCCTTTCTTGATGACCCAATAATACACTGGGACTTCGATCATCCCACAGGATATCATGCTAGTTTACATTATGGATAACATCTTTCTGGTAGGACATGGTGAACAAGAATGCTAGATGTCTTGGTGAGTAGAAGATAAAACCTTGGAAAATTAGGGGCCTGCTGGCTCAGTGATGTTTCTGGGGGCCACTGGCCAGGAATATAATGAGGTATCCTTTCCAGTGAGAATTATAAGTATCTGCATCTTATAATCCCTACCACTAGTAAAGAGGAACAATATTTGAGGATTTATTTGGGATTTTGGTGGCAATATATACCATACTTCAATGAACTAGTTTGATCCATTTACCAAGCAGTTTATAATTCTGTCAACTTTGAGTGAGGCCTAGCACATTAGAAGTTTGTCCACTGTTGTCAGGCTACAGAGCATGCAGCCCATTCACTTGGGCCTTATAGCCAAAACATTCGACAGAAACTTAAAAATACCTAGAATTGAATATACAATAATAAAAACATTATATAACAAAACTTTTAGGATATAATAAAAGAAGTAATTTGAGGAAAATTGATAGCCTTAAATACATATAATGAAGACGAGGCAGGCCAAAGAAGTTGTGAGATAGCTATGTTAAGAAGTTATTTAAAAACTCAAGAGAATTAGCCTAAATAAAGTAGAAGGAAACAATAACTGTAAGATGGGAAACTAATGAAATATAAAACAAAGATACAAAAGCAGTAGGGCTTTCTTTGGGAAAAAAGTAACAAAAAAACAGACAACCCTGGTAAGTTTAATAGGAGAAGAAAAGACACAAATAATATATAAATAAAAAGTGGGGATAACTGTAAATAACAGCGTTTTAAAAGATAATAAAATAATGCTATAAACATTGAAGTCCAACATTTTTTAAAACTTTGGAGACATGAACAAATCCCTAGAAAAATATAACTCACCAGTAATTTCCAAAAGGAAATTTTTAAATATTAAGTAGTCCCATAACTATTTTAAAAATGTGGAACCAGCAGATGGTGTAATGGCTACATCGCTGAAATCCCATGTAGTTGGCCACAGTTCGAGTCCTGGACCTGGTGACTTAAACTGACACCGGGCACATGTCTGTGCATGTCCAACATCCTAAGAGGAGAATGGAGGAGAAGGGATTGCAGCATGGCTATCCCCCCTGGTGGGTGATTTCTCGCTTTCTGTCTCTCTGTCTCTCTCTGTCTTTCTGGTGAGCACACGCACCCTATAGCAAAAACTTCGCAAAAAAAAAAAAAAAAAAAAAGAAAGAAAAAGAAAGAAAGAAAGAAAGAAAGAAGAAAGAAAGAAAGAAAGAAAGAAAGAAAGAAAGAAAGAAAGAAAAGTGTAGAACAGTGGATTAAATCTTTCTGCAAAGGAAACACTAGGTCAAAGCTATTTTATAGATCAGTTCTACCAAGCTTTCAAGAAATAAATAATTCCAATTTTATACTAACACTTTCAGATAATACAAAAATAAGAGAATATCATCCAGTCTATTCTGCAAGATAAAGATGGCCTGACACAGAATAAAGAAATTATAAAAAAATTGGGACCAGCAGGTGGTGTGGTGGTTAAGGCGCTGGACACTCCCACATGGCTCACCAGGGTTCAAGTCCTGAATCTGGTGGCTTGCTTTCTCACTTCCTCTCTCTCTCACTCTCACCCTCTGTCTCTCTCTGGTCAAAATAAAAAATAATAATAATAATAATAAATGAATGAATAAATAAAATAAATATTTTTTAAAAAGAAATTATAAAAAATGATTACAGATTTTTTAACTTAGAGATACATATGCAAAACTCCTAAGAAAATATTAGTCAAAACACCCCAATAGAAAAGACAATGTATCATAACAAAATTGAATGTATCCCAGATATGCAAGGATGGTTCAATATTAGAAAATCCATAAATGCACTTTATTGAGTTAAAAGATTAATACAGAAAACCATATTATCATTTTGATAGGTAATAAAAGTCTTTCATCAAACTCACAACCTAGTTATGATAAAAAGAGCCCTCTTGGGAACCAGCAGTTAGCATAATGGCTATGTCGCTGGACTCCCACGTAGTAGACCGCGGTTTGTGTCCCGGACCCGGTGGCTTAAAACTCACGCCGGGCGCGTGCGCGTGCATGCCCAAGATTCCGAGAGGAGAATGGAGGAGAAGGGATTGTGGCGTGACCATCCCCCCTGGGGGGTGATTTCTCGCTTTCTGTCTCTATGTCTCTCTCTGTCTGGCGAGCGCACGCGCCCTATAGCGAAAACCTCTCCAAAAAAAAAAAAAAAGAGCCCTCTTCACTCTTCTTAAATTTGAAGTGGAAGGGGATATTTCTTATCCTGATAAAAGCATATGTAAAATAGTCCAAAAGTTAGTATTACCTTAAGTGAGCAAAAATTGGAAGCATTTACTTTAAAATCAGAAATGATGCAAGGAAGTCTATTATCATTTTTATTTAAAATCATATGTGAAGTCCATCTAGGATAATAAGACAATTAGATATGTAAAGGTTGGAAAGCAAGAAACAAAATTGTGTTTGTTTGCAGATTATTTGTAGTGATGTGGTAATTTCTATAGAAAATCCAAATAGTGTATCTTTGTGTTATTAGAAACAGCAGGAGAGTTAGCAAAATGGTTTCATTTATGGGTATATACATGATTTATTTGCATTTCCATTTACCAGTTGCAAACCATTAAAAATATACTGAAAGAGAAAACACAATTTATACTCGTATCAGAAATGTAAAGTATATGGGAACAAATCTAGTAAAAGACACACAAGATATCTTCAGAGAAAATGATAAAATGTTAAGATATATTTCAGAATACCTAAGTAATTGAAATATACTATATTATTAGATAGGAAGACTTATCTCAAAAATGTTGGTTTTCTTCAAACTGATCTAAAAATAAAGTCAGCACAATTTCTACTTATATTCCAACAGTGTTTTCTTGTGGCTTGATGATTACACATTTATATGGAATAAGGATGATGCAGATTAAAACCATAATGAGATACCACCTAACCCCTGTCCTAATGGCAAAGATTAGAAATACAAAAAATGATAAGTGTTGGCAGGGTTGTGGTGAAAGGGGAACTCTCCTATATTGTTGATGGAAATGTAAATTGGTCCGGCCACTGTGGAAAACAATATGGAGATTCCTCAAAAACTTACAAATGGAACTACCATATGATTTAGTAATCCTACTCCTGGGTATCTACCCAAATGACAGGAGAATGCAGAGTCAGAAAAGTGCCTGCACATCAATGTTTATTGTGGCACTATTCACAATTGTTAAGACCTGGAACCAACCCAAATATCCACAAACAGATGAACGGATTGAAAAAGTGTGGCACATATACTCTATGGAATACTATTCAGCCTTAAAAAAAAAGACCCTGGCATTTGATAGAAAGTGTTCGAATATGGAAGATTTATTGCTGAGTGAAGGAAGCCAGGCTATGAAAGAAAGATATTGTATGTCTCAACTGAATATATACTGACAGTCCGCACTCTATCTTAGAGACTGAAAGATTAGAGAGCATAAAAGCAGTGAAAATAGTTATGGATGCTGGAGACAGTGTGGAAAGAGGGTGGGAGAAGGGAAGAGTATAGGGAAGGAAATCAGAGAGGAAAAATAAAGAGGCAAGACATTTGTGGGACACAGAAATGATTTATTACCTATTGATGATAATGGGTATAGTATTCTCAACTGGACTGGTCTGAGATGTATTTCATTGTGGGTAAATTCTCCTCACAAGCCAAATGATGAATAGTCATTGAATGTTAAAAAAAATTGATAATAATAAAAATAAAATAAAATAAAATTTAAATGGAAGATAAAAGGGTCAATACAAGTGGCCAGGACAAAAATGAAGATGCAGAGCAAGTTTGGAGTATTTGCCTTCTCTGATATGAGGAGTTATTACAAAGTTATAATATTAAAACAGTATTGTATTGGAACAGTGATAGATAAAGTAACCAATGAAATAGAAGATAACAGAAACAGACTCACCCATGATATCAGACAGAAATGGCACATCTTCTCAGTAGGGAAGGTTGGGTCTGTTCAATAAATTAAGACAGTAAAATGGTTGCTACTCACATATGGAAAAGAATGCCATTGGCCATTACCTCAAATCATATTCAAAAACCAATCTCAGATGAGTTAAGACCTTAATAAAACTCAGAGCCAGCAGGTGGTATGGGGCTTAAGGGTTTGGATTCCCAAATGGCCGACTCAACAGTTTGAGTCCTAGACCTGGTGGCTTGAAAGTCACGCTGGTCATATCTACATGCATGCCTAAGATTCCAAGAGGAGAATGGAGGAAAAAGGATTGTGGCAAGTACACTGCCGACCCCAACACGTCTAAAATTTTTAAAGTATACTCTTTATATATTTCCATGCAATAAAAAATATAGAACAAAGGAATCATGAAGAGGGGAAACAGGTTGGTGCAATTTCAGATGGAGGGAAATGGGCTGAGGGAAAAGGGTAGTAACCAGAGGTAATTTTCTAGGTCCAATATTTTGTATTAGGTGGTTGAACTTAGAATGCTTATTATGTTATAAAAACAAATATGGGGGGCCAGCAGGTGGTATGAAGGTTAAGGTGGCTAGATCCCACAAGACTGACTTTGTAGTTTGAGTCCTGACATGGCGACTTGAAAATTATACTGAGTACATGTGTATGCATGTCTAAAATCCCAAGAGGATAATGGAGAAGGGATTGTGGCATGACCTTTTCCCATGAGGGGAGGGATTTCTCACTTTCCCTTTCTCTGTCTCTGTCTCTCTCTAGTGACTGCACATGTCCTATAGCAAAATCTAAAAATTAAACAATAAATAAAACTATGACTCATTAACCAATGGAGGTAGGCTATATATGAATCAGAGATGAAAATATGTTTATGAAGTCCAGTTCCAAAAAGAAAAATACTAATTGAAGCCTATAGCAACAAGGAAGGACTAAGAAGGACCCATGAGCCTCAGCAGAACCAAGAAGGACCCATGCCCCTCAGGAGTAGTTCTAGGTCACCTCACAAAGAGCCCTGACCCCAGAGGTGCTGATGGATGGCAAAAGGTACATAAAAGACAGAGGAAGAAGTGATTTGTTCATTCACAACATCATGGCCTTATAACTAGTTTCAAAATGAGAATTGCAATAGATACCCATATTTACTACCTTACACATGCACATTTCCCTTCCCCTTTCTTCCACTATTTAATTTAAAATGTACTGGTAGTAGGTTCAGCAGATGGTGTCACTGGACTCCTACATGGTGGAGTGCAATTTGAGTCCTGGACCTGGCAGCTTGAAAATCACGCCAGGTATGTATGTGTGCGTGCCCAAGATCCTGGGAGGAAAATGAAGGAGTAGGGATTGTGATGTGGACATCACCCCGGGGGGTGATTTCTCACTTTCCTTTTCTCTCTCTTTCCCCAGCCAGCACATGTGCCCTAAGGCAAATATATACACATATACATATATATATATATATATATATATATATATATATATATATATGTGTGTGTGTGTGTGTGTGTGTGTGTGTGTGTATGTATATATACATATATACACACAATATTAAGTTTCAGTATGTCAAGGTGGAATTATGACACATTCATAAGATAAATGAACATCTTTTAGAGATGGAGCCAGTAATGATGAGACTCTGGATCTCCTTCTTTTTTCCTTTTCTTTCTTTCTTATTTTTGGTGGACTAGGATGCCCACAGTTTTGTTTTTACCAGAAAGAGTTGTATTCTGTTAGGCATTATCATACTGCCATTTCTATTTTTGTTTGAAAGTGAGCTTGGGAAGACAACTATTTAAAATGTTTTGTAGCAAAAGAGGTGGTGAATCACATTCAAACCCACTCTCACTTCCTTCTGGCATGCTTTTCTGTAATGCTAAACCATGAAAAAATTAAAATCAACATATGTTTCTGGATGTAAATTAAATTCCACCAATCAGATGTACTTTCATGAGATTTAGAAGGTGGTAGTGATCTGCGGATCATTTTCCTACTTTATTGTTGAGGGCAGGCGAAGTCTTAAAAACAGAGGATTTCTCTACACCAGCATTCCAGTTTCCATTAGTTTAGCTGGGATTGAGAGACAGTTGTATTGGTGATGGAGGGTGGGCTTAGTCATGGATGCCCGGCACCAGTTTCATGAGGTGAAGAGAGGGCTGCAGTATTATGGCTTCTGGATTCATCAAGCACAGCTATGTTGTGTTTCCTTGAACTCAACAGTTCCAGAGAAGAGAGTTCCTGATTTCCTGCCTTTCTGATGTGAACAGAGGTAGCACATCCTCTGGCAGACCAGCTCTGCAGTGTTATTCTGAGATTTATTTCCGGAGGACCAGTTCATAATCTATCCCTCTATGCCTTACCACTATTTTTGGAGGTCCCCATTCCCCATAATAAGTACCTTGAAAGGGAAAGTAATTTTTATTTCCTACAACTGAATCCTGACCAATGGAGATATGCTTTTGAGAAATAATTTGTACAACTAATCTTTATTTGCTTATTGAATAACATAGTATAAAAGACTACAGTTTAATTTTGATTGAATTTCAGGGGGATGTTTGGCTTATAAACTGTTCAACTTAAATTTCTCTAAATGCCCAGCTTATCTATCAAGCTTTTAATTATAAATAACAAGTTTTCATAAAATTAACCATATGAAAAATAAAAAATGATGCTCAAAATATGGATTTATAAATTACTCCTGTCATTTAAATTAAGGCTTTTAAATAAAGGCTTTTTCACTAAATAAATTGAATTAAACTTTGCCTAATATCAGCTCATACTTATTGAGGACTTATTCTGAGCTAAGCAGTATTCCATCATCCTGTTTTCTTTTTTCCCCCTTGCCACAGGTCTTTTATCTTCAGAAAATAGGTCCATTGTTTCCCAAAACCAACTCATGTGGAATAATTGTGCTTGCAGCTTGAAGAAGGACTGTCTTCTATGGCTTATTTCTAGGCCTAGTTACATCACCATTAGAACTATCAGGAACAATATAAAGTAAATTCAGTAGTTAATAAACTCCTATTCGTTTGTTGATATTAAGAAATATAGTACCTCTCCATAGGAACTGTGTTATAATTGGTTCATATAATGCTCATGCAGTTAAATACTCTAATTTGTAGAAGTACATTCCCTGATAACAAATGGGTGCATTTTTTTACCTTATATCTTTCCACTTCTCTCCATCTTCACCACTATCACTCTGTTATACGCTTCAATCATCTCTCACCTTGATTTCTACAGCAGCCTGTTACCTAGTCTCCTTGTTCCATATTTCCTTTCCAATTTGCTCTTTCCACAGTATCCAGGGCAATCTTTGATTATAGGTAAGTCAAAACATACCCCTACCCTTCTGCAAACTCTAATTCTTTCTCTCTGCACATAAGATAAAAATCCCAGATCCTTAACAAAGCCCTATGATCCTCAATGGTCAGATATCTGTTGATTCTCTAGCCTCACTCCATCACTACTTTGCCACCTCATGGTCCCCATTCTGGACTTGCATTTACTTATTTGAATATGCAGGTCCTCTTCTGCCATAGTACCATCCCATTTGCTATTTCTTCAGTTTGGAACACGTTTTCCTCCACCTTCACTATACTGCCTCCTCATCCTTCAATGTCTGAATGAAGTCACCTCAAAAAAGCCTATTCTTTCTTTCTGTGTTTTTCCTTCATAACCCATATACAGTAGCATTTACATACTTGTTTGAATTTACTTCTTAATTATCTATCTCTCCCAGTAGACTACAGATTTCATAATCATTAAAATGGAGGACCTTGATTCCCTTGGTAGGCAGAATGGGGAGCTAATCTTCCATTCCCAACCTTGGAGAAATAGGCAGATCTCTGATTCCCTTGCTTAGTGGTATTGGCAAGCCAAGAAAAGAACTGGTCTTTCATACCCTACAAAGGAAAAGCAGGCAATGCTCTGATTCTGTCAGGGTAGTGCCATCAAAGTTCAGTGGAGAGCTAAGCCTTCATCCACTCCTGACATCACTGAAACTGAATGAGGTGATGTGAGCTGGGATTTATAAGTACTCTTTTCTCCCCTATATCTTGTGCCAGTGAGGCCCAAACATGACAACATTAATGAGGCAGTGTGAAGCAGGGCTAGTTGGCTTCCCACTTTCCCTGGTGTCAGCAGAACCTAGTGAGAAGTGGAGCCTCAACACTTACCTGACATTAATGAGACTGAACGAGGCTATGTTAGGGAAGGGCTAGTTGGAATGTCACTTCCTTTTCTCACTCCACTCGTGGGAGCTGATATTCTGTCCTCAATGCTACAGCAACAAAATAGTGTGAATCAACCTACTTTCCCTAGCACTGGGGAGTGGTGGAGCCCAATAAGAAGGTGATCTTACACCCCATCTGGAGGCACTGAGGTACTATGGATCAGTGTCCCACTCTCACTGGCAAGTGTCAGCAGGACCAAACAGACAGCTGATTTTTCACCCTATTACCTGCCATGAGGCAGAGTGATTTAACAATCTATGTTGATCAAGTGGCATCAGTGGAGTCAAGTGGTAAACTGAACATGCATACCCACCCAGCTATACTGCTATCCCTCAAACGGAGACTGAATTCCTGCTTAAAAAATTAAAATAGGATCCAGAGTCCCATATATATCCAAAATATCCAGGATAGCATAGAAAATTACACATCATACCAAACATGGAGAAAATTTTAATATGAATGAGAAAATAAAATCCACAAATACCAGCATCAAAATAAATCAGATTTCAGAAATATCTGAAAAGAATTTTTTTTTGGAGAGGTTTTTGCTATAGGGCGTGTGCGCTCACCAGACAGACAGAGAGAGACAGAGAGACAGAAAGCAAGAAATAACCCCCCAGGGGGGATGGCCACGCCATAATCCCTTCTCCTCCATTCTCCTCTCGGGATCTTGGGTACGCATGCACATGCGCCCGGCGTGAGTTTAAGCCACCAGGTCTGGCACTTGAACCGCGGTTGACTACGTGGGAGTCCAACGACATAGCCATTACGCTAACTGCTGGTCCCAATATCTAAAAAGAATTTTGAAAGCAACCATCATAAAAATTATTTAAAAAGCAATTACAAATTATCTGAAGCACATGAAAAAATAGAACATCTCAACAAAGAAATAGAAATTGTAATAAAGAACCAAATGGAAATCATAAAAATTAAAAAAATATATAAATGAAATTAACAACTCACTAACATGGGATCAGTAGATAGTGCAATGGCTAAGTCGCTGGACTCCCATGTAGTCAACTGCGGTTCGAGTCCTGGACTCGGTGACTTAAACTCATGCCAGGCACTTGTGCATGAGTGCCCAAGATCCTGAGAGGAGAATAGAGAAGAAGGGGTTGTGGCATGGCCATCCACCCCCCCCCCCCCCCGGGGGTGGGTGATTTCTCACTTTCTGCCTCTCTGTCTCTCTCTGTCTTTCTGGTGAGTGCACACGCCCTATAGCAAAAACCTCTCAAAAAAAAAAAAAAAAAAAAAAAAGAAAAAAAAAGAAAGAATAACTCACTAACAAGTTCAAAAGTAAAGATGACAGAGGATAGATTCAGTGAACCTGGGGACAGAACAATAGATTTCTCCAATCTAAATAATGAAGAGAAAATATAATTTTTTTAAAAAGGAAACATTTTGGGATGTACATTTGAGTAGCCGTTTCAGGGCCTAGATCATTGGAATGCTTTCTTCCCAGAGTTCACCCTCCTGTCCCCCCAGATCTCGCCAGGGTATCTGCTTCACAAAGGGAGAAAAAGGGTACTGCTTAGAGTTTACAGATCACCTCCTCCTGTATGCCTCTGAATGCTCAGATTTAACTCCAAAAATTAGGAAAAAACATATAATCCATCAATGACCAGAAACCACCACAGAGGCACAAAAATATGAGAAGTCAAGAAAATATCTCTCCCTCAAGGGAAAAGAGTAACTCCCCATCCTCCACAGACAATACAAGGGAACTCCTGTAAGTGTCAGATAAAGAATAGAATATTCGTAGTGACAAAGCTAACAGAGATGCAAGAGAAGAGAGACAACAAACTTTAGAAGATGCAGGAGAAAAGGGACAACGAGTTCCAGGAGGTGAGGAAGTGCTTGCACAATCTGAAAGAGGAAATACACACCATAAAAAAAAAAATCAAACAGAATTGTTAGAGATGAAGGCTGTAATACAGGAAACCAAAACCTCCCTTGAAAGTATTAAAAGCAGATTAGATCATGCAGACGATTGAATCTCAGTTGTAAAAGAACATTTGACCTGGAAAAATTCACCAAAAAGACTAAGAAAATATTTTTTTAAATGAGAATAATATACAAACAATACTAGATACCTGTAAACACTCAAACATCCAGATAATATGTATCCCAGAAGGTGCAGAAACTAATAAGGGCATTGATAATCTATTCCATGAAATACTGGAAGAAAACTCTCCAAACCTAGAGAGGCATTCAAATATCCAGACTCAAGAAATACAAAGGACCCCACATAGAATCAACCCAAGAAAATATTTCCAAGGTATATCATAGCCAGATTGACCAAAACCACAGACAAAGACAAGATATTAAAATTGGCAAGAGAGAAACCTCAAGTTACTTTCAAAGGATACCCCATCAGGATAACGTCGAACCTCTCATCAGAAACAATTTAAGCAACTGTTTTAGTCAGCTCAGGCTGCCATAACAAAATAATATAGACTGGGTGGCTTAAACAACAGATATTTATTTTCTTATAGTTCTTGAGATAGAAGTCTAAGATCAAGGTATCAGCATGATCAGTTTCTGATGTATTTTTCTATGCAGAAATGCATCATGACTTTTCCAACGACCCAATACTATTTCATTCAAACAGGGAAGGTTGGTTTTACTTTCCTGTCACTTCTAAAAAAGACATGGGACTTGTTATGAACTGAACTGTATTCACCTAAAATTCATATGTTGAAGCCCTAACCTCCAATGTGATGTTTATTTGGAGATGAGACCTTCAGGAAATAATTGAGTTTAGATGAGGTATGACAGTAGGGCCCTCATAGTGGGATTAGTATTTTCATAAAATGGGATACCAGAAAGATTACTCTCTCTCCCTGCCACTTGAAGGCACAGTGAGAAATAGGCTGTTTATAAGCAAGAAAGAGAGCCTTCCCCAGAAACTGACTACACTGATACCTTGATCTTAGGCTTCTATCCTCAAGAATTATAAGAAAATAAATGTCTGTTGTTTAAGCCACCCCAGCCTATAATATTTTGTTATGGCAACCTGAGCTGACTAAAACAGGACTATATACAAATATCATCTTAAAATGTTGGATCTAGCTAAATATTCATAAGGAAAGCAGGATATTTCAATGTACTAGCCCAGCTCCTAGGTGGCTTTAGAAGTTACTTAGAAATTAGTTTTAATGGTACATAAAAGATGCACAACACAGTGATAGTAATTTCACTGTGATACCCAATTTCAGGGCTGTTTTAAAAGGTAACCAGATGCCGAGTTGACTAAAACCCAGGAGAATACAGTGACCTGAAAGGGAAATAGGAAAGTCACAAAAAGTAAAACCAGGCTAGACCCCTTAGGAGTAGTAAAAACTAATATGAGATATCAAAGGAAAAAGGGAAACATTCCCTTATCACACAGGTAAGAAAGAAGATTCAAGGAACATGATGGCTCTCAGATAAATGAGCAAAGGAATCTGGAAACAGGTCCTGAGCAAAACTGTTTTCTTCGTCTTGCTGAAAATGTCCAGGTATGATTAGTTACCCAGGATAAAAGCCACCGGTGAAGGGAGGATAGTATGTCAGACCATGAGAAGGAAGAGACAAGCTCAAAATAATATCAAGTTGTTAAACAGATTATTTTACAATTTTAAAAGTTTATTTTACAGCATGTCCTTCCTGAGGGGAAGGGACAGGCACCCCCAGTGGCACTTCACACCACAATCCAGTCTCAGGCTCAGCTAGCCTGGATCATGGGCAGTCACACACACTCACCCAGAGTGTTCAGGGAGACCTAGAAACCTGAACCAGAACTTCCCCATGTGGGTCCAGTATTACAGACAGAGTATTGCTTACCTCTGCGCCATCACTGTCAGCCAAAGAAATGGATTATTTTAGAAAACAGGTGGAGGTGAAGCCTTGGAGGGCTTCTTTAGAATGGCCCAAGCCTAGGATAGACATTCTATATCACCAAGTTTATAAAAGGTTAATTGATCTATGGCTCACTTTATTCATTGCGCCCTGAAAGGTGAATTCTTTCTTTCATATTCCTTCATGTCCTACCCTTACACCTGAACAAAGAGGATGCATGCTTAGTACTTAGTGACACGTGTCAATGTCATCACTAAACACCAGATTCTGGGTAGTAGTTACCATACATCTGTGTGGAGCAACTTCTAACAAACAAAAAATCCTCTTGTGATGCCCTACCACAAAATAGGGGAAAACAGTAAATGAAACGGCAGTGGATGTTATTATGGACTTTATATTGTAATAACTGGGACTCTTCCCAAAGAGTAAGGGAGAGTACACTTAGATCAAGGGCATCAACCTAAGCAAGAGTAAGTATGAAATTCACCAGCTCCATTGATGAAGGGCCACAATGAATCTGTATCTTACAAACAAAGGAGAAATTTCACTGTTGTCATGAAAATACTAGTCTAACCTCTGATTAAAAAGTTTGTCATGAATCTCTTTTACAATTTAATTTTACACCTTGTAAATTCTACTTACAAAATAATTCAATTCCAGGTGCTATTTTTTTTTTCTTTACAGCTGCTGCTTTGTCATACTTGGAACCTCTGAGAATCTACACATAGGCACTAAGCAGTGGTTTGAGCATCCTTCTTAGCTAGTAGTAGCACTGGAAGTGGTCAACCAGTGAACAAATATCTGTTGTTATTAGTCAAAGGGTACAAAGTTTCAATTATATAAGTAAATCTTCAAAATCTACAGTACAGCATAGTGCCTATAGCTAACTATACTGAATGGCATGCTTAAACATTTGCCAAGAGAGGAAATCCTATGTTAAGTGTTCTTATCACACACACTCAAAAATAAAAAATAAGGGGATGAGAGGAAATTTTTGGAGAAGATGAACAGGTTTATGGCATAGATTGTGGTAATGATTTCATAGGTGTGTACTTATCTCCAAACTCATCAAGTTATACTCATTAAATATGTAAAGCTTTTTGTATATCAAAAATATTGCTTTCAAAAAATACAAATATAAATTTAATTTTCAATCTCAAGTACTATTCTAGGCAGCAGAAATATAGCAGTGAGTAAGACAGACAAAGTCCCTTCCTTCAATAAGCTTACATTTTAGTGATGAAAGGTAGGTAATAAAGATGAAAATAAAAATAAAAAGATAGTTTTAGATACTTATGAACATAGTGATGAAAGTGATAGAGTAGAGCAATAGAAATATATAGCCAAAGTGGTCAAGAAAGGGCTTGGAGGGCCAGCATTTGGCATGATGGTTAAGGCACTGGACTCCCACATGGCCAACTGGTTTGAGTCCCAGAACTGGTGCCTTGAAAATCACATGGGGCACATGTACATGTGTGCCTAAAAATCCCTGGAGGATAATGAAGGAGAAGGAATTGTGGCATGGTCATCCCCTCTGGAGGGTGATTTCTCACTTTCCCTCTCACTGCCTCTGTCTCTTTCTCTCCAGCAAGCATATGCACTCTATGGCAAAAACAACAACAACAACAACAAAACAAGCCTTACTATGAGGTGATATGGAGGTGGGAACATAATGATAGACTCTTTTGTCTACTCTTTACCTTGTTCCACTCTAACCATACTGAACTTTTCAATTTTTTTAGAGACAGAGATTTTTGCTATAGGGCATGTATGCTTGCCAGAGACAGAGAGAGCAGAAAGCAAGAAATCACCCGCCCCCCCAAGAATGATAGTCATGCCACAATCCCTTCTCTTTCATTCTCCTCTTGGGATTTTGGGCATGCATATGCCCAGTGTGAGTTTAAGTCACTGGGTCCAGGACTTGAACCACTGTTGACTAGACAGGAGTCCAGCAATGTAACTATTATGCCATCTGCTTGTCCTAAACTTTTCACTTCTATTATGTAGTTTAAACACATCATTTCCTCTGCCTACAACATTCTTCTTCCATCATCTTGGGTTATTCCATCTTAAACTTCAGGGGACAGTTGTTAAACATTCTTTCATCAGGTACCTTCCCCAGTATCCCTCAGAAGATATTAGGACCCCACGCTAGACATCCCATAGAACCCTGAACCTTCCTCTTTTTAACCTTGGATTTTTGCCATAAGGGTATGCGCTCATCATAGAGAGACACAGAGAAGGTGAGAAATTACTCCTCAGGGAACTGGCCATGCCACAATCCCTTCTCCTCCACTCTCTTCTCAATTCACACACACCAGCATGATTTTCAACCAGAGTTCGGCATGTGGGAGTCCAGCACTTCAATCCTCATACCATCTGCTGGCTCCTGTGTTTTCCTTTTATAACTCTCATCAAACATACAGTTCATCTAATGTCTGCATTGCCTACTTCACTGTAAGTGTCATGCATTAACTATTGTTACCATTATTATTATTATTATTATTGCTATCATCAGCAGCATCTGCCTTTTCATAATTTAAACATTCACCTCCTAGAATTGGGAAGCTTATTAATAACCTCTTAATGGCCACAGAGTCATTTAATATGCATATAAAGCATTTCTCACATATGTTTTAAGGTTTAAATATATTTTCTTTCCATTCAGTAAATTTTGTTCATTTCCCTCTATGTTTACTATTTACATCATTCCACAAAACAAATGAACTTAACTGACTTTTCCAAGACTTTGAAAATGTCTGCTATAATCAGGCATTCTCAACCTGATGGTACTTCAGAATAACCTACAGTGCTAGTTAAAAACATAGCACACTCATTTACCACTATTCTTTGAACATCCTTTCTGCCCTTTGCTATTCAATTTTAGAGTGGAAAATGAGTTAAAGGTCATCTGAAATCTCTAGATTAAAAACAGGTGCTTTTGAGCTCTGATAACTTTTTGGCCATCAATACATGGATCACATCTTGCCACATAAGATGGAAAGAGAGGCTTTTCACTATAGGGCGCGTGCGCTTGCCAGAGAGACAGAGAGACAGAAAGCAAGAAATCACCCCCCAGGGGGGAATGGCCATGCTGCAATCCCTTCTCCTCCATTCTTCTTTCAGGATCTTGGGCATGCATGCACACGTGCCCAGCATGAGTTTAAGCCACCGGGTCAGAGACTCAAACCATGGTCGACTACATGGGAGTTCAGTGACATAGTCATTACGCTAACTGCTGGTCCCAAGATGGAAACGTTTCTTACATGAACCAAGCAAAGAACACACAATGTGAGTGAAAATTCCTTCCAAGCCAGTTTGGATTTTCCAAGCTTTCTGGTGCAAGGTAATATTTTAATATAGCAAAATTGGCTTGAAGTTCTGCAGAAAGTGCTGGGCACAGTTCAACTTTAAACATGTTCTCAAATTTAAAAAATCAATAATTGGAAGGTGAAAAATAATGAGCTCTATTACAGTGCTAATAGCTTAATGAGGGATTTGGGGTTTGCTTATGCACTCGGTATTATTTTTTCTAGACTAGCTTCCTATCAGAAATCACTTTAAAGAAATAATATAGAGTGAATTAGAAAGCAAGAGGCCAATTCAGATCTACATGAAAATCCTGCATTTAGTGTGTGTGTGTGTGTGTGTGTGTGTGTATATATATATATATCACATTGACTGTCTGACCCTGGAGCCTGAGCATATGGGTGTTCACAGCCAGTAGGAATTCTCCTACTGTGCTCAAATAGAGATGGGGGTTTCTTCAGCAGTTGATGCCTTCAACCCCAAGAGCCAAACTCAAACTCACACTGAACAGAATCTAAAGGAATGTACACAAATGTGCAAAAATGAAATGGAATCCCCTCCCTCATTAAAAAAGGAATAATTTCTATTCCACTAGACTCTGTCACACTGAAACTGTTTTTACGAGAGACATATAACCATTCTTACTGAAGGTAAGATCACTAGGAATCTCAAGAATGCCGACTTGGTGCTCACCACCAACTAAAGACAGGAATACCTGTGGAAAGCACCAGCAGGATGTGCCCTGTATTTAGCTCTATGTGATGTTCATGTTATGAAGTGGAAGAAGAAATATTTTCCAATATTATTGTCTAAAGGCATTTTTGTAATGCATCCCGACACAAAGGACTAAAGTGCTTTCTTCAATTAACACCACACACACACACACACACACACACACACATACACACACACGTGCTCACCAGGTCCTCAGCAGAATTATAAAATGTATTTAATTCTCACCTAACCTTTCTGTATTCATGACTTCCCATTTGATTCCATTACCCACTGCTTACCTTTTTGGTCTTTCTCATGCCATATCCTAAGGTGAGCCCTCTAGGAAGCACCGTAGGTATTTATATATTTCTCCTCGGTCTCCCAAACCACATCACATGGTTTTTTCCCCCTCTAGTCCAATTTATTAGAACCCTACATCCTATTTGAGCCAAGCTATTTGAATCAAGACATTGCTATCTGATAACAGTTTAATGTGTTCCTTCACTCAGATCATTAATTGTGCCTTAAACAGCAACAGCCCTTTACTTGGAGAAGTGGGAGAAGAAAGGATACTATTTTTTATTTCCTTTTTGAGAGAGGTTTTTTGCTATAGGGCGCCTGCATTTACCAGAGAGACAGAGAAAGAGAGACAGAAAGCGAGATATCATCACCCAGGGGGATGGCCACACTTCAATCCCTTCTCCTTCATTCTCTTCTCGGATCTTGGGCATGCACGTACATGCTCCCGGTGTGAGTTTTAAGCCACCACGTCTGGGACTTGAAATGTAGTCAGCTACGTGCCATCTTCTGGTCCCAATGGAGGATTCATTTTAACAGGATCAGCAGAAGAAGGAAATAATGAGCAGCCCTCCTGTTCTTTTATAAGCACAATGGAGGAGACAGAGTGAGCACATAAAAGCCTGGCCTGACTGAAGGAGATGACAGTTCTCGAGGAATGAAAAGGTATCAATGGTGACAGTAACAACTATCATTTTTACATAATTAATTGTAGGCCAATCCCCACATTAAAAACAATGGCTTAAGGGAACCAGCAGTTAGCGTAATGGCTATGTCGCTGGACTCCCACGTAGTCGACCACGGTTCGCATCCCGGACCCGGTGGCTTACAACTCACGCCGGGCGCGTGTGCGTGCGTGCCCAAGATCCCGAGAGGAGAATGGAGGAGAAGGGATTGCGGGGTGACCATCCCCCCTGGGGGGTGATTTCTCGCTTTCTGTCTCTATGTCTCTCTGTCTGTCTGGTGAGCGCATGCGCCCTATAGCGAAAAACCTCTCCAAAAAAAAAAAAAAAAAAAATGGCTTAAAAGATTCTCGCAAGGGAACCAGCAGTTAGCGTAATGGCTATGTCGCTGGACTCCCACGTAGTCGACCGCAGTTCGCGTCCTGGACCCTGTAGCTTAGAACACAGGCTGGGCATGTGTGCGTGTGTGCCCAAGATCCCGAGAGGGGAATGGAGGAGAAGGGACTGCGGCGTGACCATCCCCCCTGGGGGGTGATTTCTCGCTTTCTGTCTCTATGTCTCTCTCTGTCTGGCGTGCGCACGAGCCCTATAGCGAAAATCTCTCAAAAAAAAAAAAAGATTCTCACAATAATCCTTTGTGAAGTAGATGTTAGCCTCACCTTCACATGACAATAGAAGAAACTGAAACTCATTGAGGTTGATACCCTTAAGATCTCAAAACCAATAAATGACAATGCCAGGTTTTAAACCCAGGCTGTCTAACTCCAGTCTCTACTCTTTACCATTACCCTTGATTGTCTTTTACCAGATAAACTTAGTGAAAACTCCAGATTACATAGTCTCTCTCCAAGTTTGGATTCTATGTTCAATTACAAGATAATAATGTATATCCCAGGAAGTACAAATTTGCCTATGCAGTTACTGATCTATTCTTCAACATATAAAATAGAGGGGAGTGGAGGGGACAGAACTACAATGAACTATCAAATAGTCATGAAAAGAATTTTGGGTTTTTAATCTTAGAACCTCTCTTTGGGGAATATGTGTATAGGTCTGGGTGTGTTTACACATAAGCAGTACATGGACACACATGCAAACATGTATGGCATGTACTCACAGCATAGTTTGTACAACTTCACATATAGGTGTTCCAGGATGTGACTGGGGACAGCTGTGGCTGCCAATCTCCAAGATGGCCCTGAAAAACCCTTGCCTTCAATGTTCACACCCTTATGAGGTTCCATCCTGTATTATACAAAGGCTGGAGCCATGAGCAATAGAATACAGAGAAGTGATGTTATAACATTAGGCTGCCTTATGTATTGCTGGAATTTCTATTTCTCTGTCTAAGGTGGCTGGCATGCTGTGAACAGCCCTATGGGAAAATCTCCATTGGATCGAAGGCCATGCGAGTGACCTTGGAAGTAGATCCTTTAGCCACAAATCAAGCTTTCAGATGTCTGCAGCCCCAGCTAACAGCCTGACCTCATGAGGGATCCAGAGCAAGAACAACCCAGATAGACTTCTTTTAAATTCCTCACCCTCAGATATCATAAGATAGTCAACATTTATTGTTTTAAGCTACTAAATCTTGGGGAAATTTATTGTGCAGCAATAGATAAGTAAGGCAGCTTCCCAAGTGTCACCTACTTCAGAATCTCTCTCTTAAAGATAGCAAGAGAACAAATAGAGAGACATGACATTAGCAGGACACAGATATGGTTTGTTACCTGTTGAAGGTGATGTATATAGTATTCTCAACTGGATTGGTCTGAGAAGTATTTCATGTTGGGTAAAGTCTTTTCACAAGCAAAATGATAAATAGTGATTGTTCAAAAAAATAACTGGAATTATAATAATAATGATCAGGAAAAACAATGAAAAGTTATTGGATGATGAAATGGGGATTTTAATGTCTCTGTATTGACTGATATGCATGGTATTTGTCCTGGAAAAAGAAATGTAATACACTGTAAAGTTATATGTGATTCAATGTAATATAAACAAGATTATGAGGGTAGTAAATAAAAAAAAGAGAGAGAGAGAATAAAAGAATCTCTCTCTCTGTTTATTGACTGTAGAATATTTAGAAGAGAGCTGGCCCTATAGCATAGTGGTTAAAAGAGCTGGATCTTACTTGGATAACTGTGGTTTAAGTCCTGGCCTTGGTGACTTGAAAATCATGATAGGCATGTATGTGAGAGCCCAAATTCCTGACAGGATGAAGAAAACGATGAAAAAGGATTGTGACAAAACCATGCTCCCTTGGTGGTGATTTCTCCCTCTCCCTTTCTCTTCTCTTTCTCTGGTGAGTGCATGCATCCTCTGAAATAAAAAAAAATACAAAAAAAAAAAAAAAAGAAAATATGTAAGATACAAGTCCAGAAGTAACCACTGTTAATAAGGATTAATAAGAGCCAAAGAGTACATGTGCCAAACAGCAGATGAGATCAGAGGAGTGTGAGGACTGCAAACTAATTCTCCTGAATTAATAGTTTTGTCAAAGATAGTTATTTTCAATACATCAAACTCAAGAACCCCTTTTTCTAACAAATATTTGTAATACTCACTTTAACATACCAAATGAAATGCATAGATAACATAACTTCAAATTATCACACATAATTTGAAAAGATAGTATGATGTCCTAACTGTAATATAATAAAGAAAAGGGAAGTAACTTAAAATAAAATAATGTGTATTTTAATATATAAATGTTTTGATATCAGTATACTAGGAGAAATATTGAAAGGGTCAGATGTCTACCATGAATGTGACAACAATATATGCAGACAAATTTGAGAGTGTTTTAAACACTACAAGCACTATTCCAACAAGAAAATATAGTGGCATCTTTAAAAATACAGAAAGAAAAAAGCTGTCAACCCATAATTCTATACCCAATAAAAATATCTTCCAAAAATGAAGGAAAAATAAGACATGTTCAAGATAAAACCTGAGAGACTTTATTACTGGCAGACCTGAAGTACAAGAAATGTTAAAGAATTTCTTCAGGCTAAAGTAGTTTAATGCCAGACAGATACTTGGATGTTTGCAAAGAAATAAGTACCAGAAATTCTTTTTTTTTTAATGAAGGTAAATGTAAAAACCATAAAAAACAATAACATGATTTTCCAAAATAGTGACTGCAACTTGCTAAGGTGTATGACCTAGGGAAAGTTACATAACTTCTCTGTGCCTTGGTTTATTCACCTATAAAATGAACATAATAATAGTATGAAACATTTAAGATGTAGTGAGAATTAAATAAGTTAATATATGTAACTTGCTTATGACAGTAGCTAGAACATGGTAATTGGATAAATGTTATATACTACTATTACCACTAAAGTTCTAAATAAAATAAAGTAAAATCTTTCTTCAATAGTTTCATTCTTAGAAAATTCAACATATATTAAAACTATGTGAGGGACCAGACAATAGTGTAGCAGTAGACTGCAATGCTCTAGGAGGCAAGCCCATATCAGAAGGTTCCCAAATCAAGAGTGAAGACCTCCCTTAGTATTCCAGGTACATACTTGCCCATTATCTGGGGTGAGCTGAAGGTTGGGGGTAGATTGTGGTGTCAAGACCCTGTTGAGGGTATTCTTTCTCTCACACTCTTGCTTCTGGAAGAAATAAATAAACAAATACATTTTAAAGACTGTGTGAGACATACTTTGTGTATACAGATAAAATAGTTTTGGGTTCTGGGGTCAGATCATTCTATGTCTTTTACATACTTTGAATAATTTTCAAAAGTCTTGTGGAATGTGAATATAACAACTCTTCATTGTGTGGCAATGTCTCCCTTGTTGCAGAGCATCTAGCCTCATGGACCCTTCCTCTTATCTGATATACCCTCCAACATGGTAACAAACCCAAAGCACCCTGACAAAATTCCAAATTCTCCCCACTGGCAATATATTTTTTTTTTAATTTTTAAAGAATTATTTATTTAATTTTTTTTTTTCAAAAGACAAAGAGAGAGAGAGAAAGAAAATGGGTAAATGAGAAAGTGAACATCTAGGTCCTAGACTCAAACCTCAGCCATGTGAGTCCAGCATCTTAACCACTCTGCCACCTGCTAGCCCCCTTTTAAATTTTTTTAAGTAATTTTTTTCATATTCAAACATTGCGTATCATTACAGTATAACAAACTTTCCCATTCTGAATACACTGTATATTGGTTCAAAGATATTATCATACATACTATCATCAACAGATAATTTTCCACTTTTATGTCCCTTAAATGTTTTATTTCTTTCTTTTTTAAAATTTTATTTATTTATTTACTTTTTTTTATACATTCAATCACATTATTTAGCTTACAAAGTGAACATTTCAATATGTGAACATTTCTCCCTGGTCCAGTTGACCAAAATATCGCCTTTCTTTTCCCTCTTGATTACCTCCCTCTCACCTTCTCCCATTTCTCACCTCCTCTCCCTATACTGTCTCTAGTATTCACAGTTGTTCTTCATGCCTTTATACCTTCCAATATTTCAGTTTCTGCCATAGAATGCAGACATTTAGTATATATTGAGTGGGAACATACAATGTCTCTCTTTCATAGTCTGGCTTGTTTCATTTAGCATGAAATCTTCCAAATTCATTCACTTTTTATCAAATGCCAGGGTATCATCATAATTTTACTGAGAATACTAATCCAGGAACAGGCCTGGATACCATTTACCATTCTCTAAAGGTAATGGGATAGAAAACTGGTTTCCTGGAAGGAAAATCATCACATTCCAAATATAATTCTATCCCAACCCAGGTTCCAAGACCATCTCTGTTACTTATTAGCTACATATGATCTTGGATTAGTCTCTTAATCTCTCTGGGCCTTAGTTTCACTTGTTATACATGATAATAGTGCCTACTTCACAGGATTGTGAGAGTTAAATGAGATAATGCACATACAGTACTTTGCAAAGTACACGGTACAGAATAAATAATAGTAGTAGTTGTTGTTAGTATCCTGTATGCTATCAGAGGAAAAGAGTTATCCTTTGTGGCAGAGACCATTAGTGCTCACCATATATTCCATGTACTCCCTTACATTTCCCAGCCTCCTTTGCAGTTAGGGTAAGGGCTTGTGTCCTGGTTCTGGTCAATGAACTATGAGCAGAAGTGATGTATCATATAGGGGCTAAAGTATATAAGAGTTGATATATTTCTTTCCCACTCAAGTTTTGCATGAGAATAAAACCCTCTGATCAGTCTATCTTCATATAATGGGTGAAGAAATTAAGGTACAAAGATCATAAGATGAAACAAGGATTATGTTTTCAAATTTCTAAATTCATCATTGCTTGTAATCTCCCCCATAAAACTGTATCTAAAAGAAGAGAACATAACCCTGTTGAGACAAAGATGTGAGGTGTTTAGTTAGGCTCACTCACTAGCTAGGTAGCTCTCTCCCATACTCTAGTCTTAAAGAAAATTCAGTTTCATGTCTTAGCAAAATGACAAACTTTCCCACCGTGGACCTGAAGTGTTCTTCCGAAAAAGTCAAGACTAGAAAGATAGTCACGTATTATGTGTTAAGGACCTACTGTGCACAAATCACAGAATGTTAGAGATGGATGTAGTTATTAGAGGTCAAATCATATAATACCTATACTTTACACACAGGGAAACTGAAGCCAATAAGAGAAAGTACTGTCCCTAAGATGATCACACTATATTACAATAATCCTAAAGTAATAACCCACAACCCCTATCTCCTAAATCAGTAGTCTTTCCACTAATGTCTATTACCTCTGATATATGACAACCTATGTATATGGCTTTGTTTCTCCTTTTTTTGGTATGAGTCCATGGAGTGATTTAAAAGGTTGAAACAGCACATTATATAATGAGTTGAGGAAAAGGCCTAGATTTCATTGAAATATAAGAAAAGTGAGTTAAGAGTATGTAAATCTATCCAGGAAAAGAACATTAACACACAAAGTCCCTACCCAGAATCCCCTAGAATCATTCATCACCACAAAACACTTCTGCTGTGAAGAAAATGAATTTGCAGTTCTTTTTACACTAGATGGGATTGCACAGAAGGACCCGCCCTTGTTCCCAGTAACTTTTTTTTTTTTCAAAACCTGCCACAGAGCACATGCACTCACTGGAGAGAAACAGAGGGGGGAAAGGGAAGTGAGAAAGCACCCCTCCCAATAAGGATGGCCAAGCCACAATCCCTTCTCCAGTCTCCTCTCTGGACTTTGGGCCCACATGCATACAAGCCCAGGGTGTTTTTCAAGCAGCCAGGTCAGAGTTAAACCAGATCCAGCCGCTTTAACCACCACACTACCAACTTGTCCCCCCAGTAACTTCTGAAGCAACTGACTGGTGGTAAGGATGTAGTAGGGCTACAGTCCGGAGTGAGGACTATTGAGCACTGTGGATATATTAGCTGGTTTGCATAAAGGATGGTCCCAACTCGGGTTCCAAGCCTTGAGTCTGATCAACTAAGCAACCCAGCCTGATCATTCAGAAGCAGCAGAAACCAGAAGCTTTCGTTCATCCCTGAAGAACTCACATCTCCAACCAAATTCCTGTGCAGTCACTCCAGTCTCTTCATCTTTGGTCTCAGGACCATGAAAGAGCAGAAAACATCATTGGAATGGAATGTGCTTTGAACCCAACTCCTTTTCTGTGGAAAAGCTCCCAGCTAACTCTGTCCAGTCCCACTGACAGACTTTAAACTAGTAAATGTCAGCAAAAGCAGCTGAAGATGATGCAAGCCAAGTGCCCTGTGGGGCTTGGGATCAGTAGATATGTGTTACACTCCAGGGGCTGGGATTACAGCAAGCAGTGCTAGGGAATCTCCATAACTCTGGCCCCATAAACATTTGGAAATGGAATCTTTTCTTTCCTCAGTGGAAGGGGGTTAGTGGGCAGAAAAGGCCCAGTGAATGCACCTGCCGGAATATCACTATTATGCAGGATGCTGACAAGGCACAAATGTGGTGCATACCCAAGTGGGTTTTGTCAGGTTTTCCAGTTGTCAGTGGCTTAGTGAAATCATTAGTGAATTCCCTCAAGACCTCAAAATGCATATCATCTGGTCCTGCTGATTGGTATATTTTAAGTTTGCTCACTTCCCTGCATTTTTGTCAATAGCTATTTCTCAGGTTTTTATTACTGCCTAAATGTTTTTACTCTTTTTCTGTTGTGCTCTAGGGATGATTTAAATTATATATATATATATATATATATATATATATATATATATATATACAGGCACATTCACATTCACACACACACACACACACACATATATATATATATATATATATATATATATATGGTTCTGTTCTGTAATTGTGTGTATGTGTGGCGTATGTGTAGTATTTATAGACATTTTTAGAAGTGCTATTTAAAGATATCATCTCTCAAGCACAAATACCCTAAATAAGACTTTTACAATCAAGTAATCATTTCTGCATTGCAATGCCCCTAGTTTTCTGCTCAAATTTTCTCCCCCTTTACTATTACAGCTGCCTCAGGGTTTGAAGAGAATATAGTTTGGGGAGAGATAATGTAGTTTAGGAACAGAAAATTCTTTAAAGTAGTGGTTCTCAAAGTTCAGCACACATCAGAATCCCCTAGAGGGCTTGTTAAAACACAAATTGCTGAGCCCACCCCAGTTTCTGATTCAGTAGGCCTAGTGGGCTGGAAGGGTGGGGTGCTGAGAGTTTGCTTTTCTAACAAATTCCAAGGTGACGCTGATGCTTCTTGTCCAGGCACCACACTTGGAGGAGACCTGTTGATGCCTGTCTCACTCTGACCCCATTGTTCAGAAATGGCTACCAGGGCACAGAGCAAGACAAAGAAAGCAGATATCTGTATGTGCCAATTTAAGGAAAAGGTATGTATGATGTTATCCCTCCTCTCTCCTCCAACTATGCCAAGTTTGCACAATATGGGATAACCTATACTGTGGTAGGAAATAAGGTGGAGAGGGCTCAACCATAGTGGGACATGCTGCTAAGACGCTGCTACAGTGCTGCTACTTGGAAACTTAGGCCTGGGTTTGGTTCCTGAATCAGCCTAAAACAGGCCAGGCATGGTGATGCATGTCTGTGGTCTTAGCTATCTAGGAGGCTGGGATAGAAAGATCTCGAAGACCTGATGAGACCCTAACAAAGTCTCTCTCTCTCTCTCTTTCTCTCTCTCTTCTCTCTCTCTCTCTCTCTCTCTCTCTCTCTCTCTCTCTCTCTCTCTCTCTCCCCCCCCTCTCTCCCTAATAAATAAATTTTTTAAAAAACATAAAAAGAAAATAAGGGGGAGAAATATGAAATTGCTTACACTAGTTAACCTGGTCACGTTTAAATTATGACACTTATCTTTAGATTATGACAGAGAAAAAAATTAATTTACCAGTTCATCTCTGCCGTCTGCAAACTTAATGCCGTAATTCTCCAACTTCAGTGTGAAACTTTGGATTGCTGGTCCCTCACCAAACCTACTTAATGTGCACCTCTCAGGGCATTGGCTCAGATATCTGCTTTAACAAGTGATTCTGATCCAGGCGGTATAAGGAACACACTTTGAGAAGCACTGTCAGAATGGTAAAAAGGTCAAACACATATGGAAAACCTAGAGGTAAGTGGCACTTTGTATGATGCAGGCAACACAGTCAGGGCTAGCAAACTAATGGAATGGTCAAAGTAAATTTGGTCCTGCAGTGGAATTCCTGAGTGGAATTTTGGAGACATATTTAGGAAACAAGAGTCTATTTAGTAAAGAAACTATCTCCATTGAATAAGGCGCTAAAAAATGTTTGAGCTGTGCAATGCTTTTACATCAAGGTTTAAACATTTTCTTCAAAACACTTGTAATAACTGCATCCACAATAGTACTTCTATGAACTTACCTCATCCTCATTCAACAGATGAATAAACAGAAACCTAGAGACTGCTTTGCCCCAGGTCACACAAGTTGAATGATTAAGCTTAGAACTCAGGCCTCAGGGCTCTGTCCAAAGACTGTTTTATTGTGCCAGGTTGAAGCCACAGAAACAGATGAAAAGTATACTTTGTAGCCAATCAGGTTGGCATCATTTGGGGTGCTACACCGTGTTTTCCTTCTGGGAATTCATAAAACATGGTGCTAGTCAACAGTAACCAGAATAAACAAGCAGACTGCATTTAGGTCTGTTTTGTCTTTCTGGGCTGTTCTACAAAATTCTCCAAGACTGCAGTCATAGAAGAGGCAGGTGGGGAGGGAGGACAGCAGAGACAACACACAGACCCATTACTCTTTGCATTGTCATTGCTTCAGGAACACAATGGAAGAGTCTGCTCTGCTACAAGTTTTTTTTTAAAGTTTTTTTTTTGGGGAAATTAGCATAATCAGGTGTTCCTTCACCATCTGCAAACCGCACTTACCTGAAGCAGTTGTCCCTAATTATTAGATACCCTCATGTAGCTGGTGTGGCCCCATCTGTCTACTCAACGAATAGATTTTGCTAAGTGAAAAATCAGAAAGGAAAATAGACCAGTCAGAGCCATATTTAAAGAGCCAGGACACCGTTGCTCTGTTGTTGGGTAGAACATGCAACACTCTGATTTATTTATTTATTTATTTATTTATTTATTTATTTATTTATTTATGGGAGAGATTTTTGCTATAGGGTACGTGTGCTCGCCAGAAAGACAGAGAGATAAAGAGAGACAGAAAGCAAGAAGTCACCACCCAGGGGGGATGGCCACGCCACAATCCCTTCTCCAATTTCCTCTTGGGATCTTGGGCATGCACGCACATGTGCCCAGCATGAGTTTAAGCCACCGGGTCCGGGACTCGAACCGTGGTTGACTACATGGGAGTCCAGCAACATAGCCATTATGCTAACTGCTGGTCCCACAACACTCTATTTTTAAAGACCATGACAGAGAACTGGCTATACAAAACACCTGACCACAGGAATTAGAGTCTACAAAGGCACTAACTAGAAGAATAGATTAGTACAAATGTCAGACACTGGCTGGAGCCTCTAAATCTACAATGGAATCCTTCCTATCCTTCTGATTAGGACAAAAAGCATATATTTCATCCCCACCTGTCCTCCTGATCCCTAAACCTCATTAGAGGAGAAAAAAGAATCCCTATTCTCCCATTTCCTACTTAATTACTGGGGAAAGAGAGACATTTGGGAATCAGTTTTTATTGATTTGATTTTTATGTAATCTATTAGCATTCCAACTTGTCAGAATACTTGTTGTTCTGTAGCATTTGGGTGGGGAGGGGGAGAGCTATAAATAAATAGAGCTGTGAGAGCACAGCCCGCTGTCGGCATGGCTTGCAAGCCATCCCATTATAAAAACACACTCTGGAGTTTGTCTTTTCACCTTCTATGTTCAGTAGCTGGCCTCTACCTAAGGTTGGACTGGAATACCTTATGTACTTGATATTTCACCTTTCATTTTTTTTTTCTAGCTTTTTCCCCCCTTCTACTTCAGGAAGCAGGAGAGATGAGTCTCCCTTGACAGGATCAAGAGACAATGTTAATGAATAAGGGTGCTGGGTGCAAGCAAAATAAAAGAATAATAAAATAAAATGCAGACACTACTTTTTGCCTATTGTAGAATAATACTCAGCATCAAGGACAGAAGCAAAGCAGTATGTGAGTAACAAACTCATCAGAGCCCAGTCTTTTAAAACCAATTGTCCCTTCACCTTTCAAGATACAGCAGTAATGCAACAGATCAAATCAATATGTTTTCTCCCTTCTTGACATGCCTCAAACCTCTTTCCGGGCAAACAGTTATTTGCAAAGCAACATCAAACACTCCCTCCACTTGGATCCCCTCATGTCTTTCCACAGAATAGCCATGTGCAACTATTCTGCCTGGACTTCATGTGGTTTACAGCCTCCAGTTTCCTTTGAATTTGAGCAAAAATCGCAGTGGTCTTCTCTGATTGTTGTGGTAGAGGGTTGGACTAGAATACCTTAGGTACTTGACATTTCACCTTCCATTTCTTCCAGATCTTTTCTTTCACTCTCTACTTCAAAAAGTAGAAGAGATAATGCAGGGTAGGTGTTACAGAAGTGTATAACTGTGCTCCAGATCTGTCTGGAAAGGCTTCAGTTGAGCTCCTCGATATCTAAGGCAAAGTCATTCTGTATTACCTCTTCTTCCTTTCCTTTGTCCTTCCAGTTTGCCCTTTTTACCCTCCCAGCAGATAGAGTGAGTTTTTGAAAAGAGTGAAAAAGATAGAGGAACCCTCTTTTCCTGCTTTCTCCCTACTACCAAGTCATACATGCCAACTGGGACTTGTGCCATCTCTCTGACATTTCTCTGAGAAGAAATGAATTTGAATTGACATGCCAAGATCAGATCTTGAGATAGTGATTCAAACGTAGAATCCAGCTTGTTTGTTTAATGGGCATGTCATCATTGCAAATAATAAAAATAAATAGCTATCACATATTGGTTACTTGTTGCTGCTGAGCACTATACATGTTCTATCTCCTTTCACCCTCACTCATTAAAGTTATGTTCTGTATTTTGCAGTTTTAAAAACTGAGGCACTGAGGAGTTAAACAACTTTTTCAAGATCACATAACCAGTAAATAGTGAAACTGAGACTTAAAACCAGATACATATGACTTCTAAACCTGTGCTTGTTTTTAATCACTACATTTTACTGCCACTTCTAGTGAGACACTATATGGGAAGAGGTTAAAAAAAATCATCTCAGAGAGGACATAGTTTGAAAATTATTATTATACTTGTCTATTTTGCCTCCTTGAGTACTTAACTTACACCCTAGTTCTCCTGAGACAGCCATCTGGGGAGGCGATAAGGGTGGATAGCAGAGAAATTAACATCTATGATGGAGAAGAAATGAAAAGAGAAAGACAGGGCAGTATTCATTTCTAACATGTGAAATAAGATCAAGCAGCAGGGCAGTAGCTCTACAAGCCCTGAGATAACAGAATAATGGATGAAATTATTCTTACCACCTAAATGTCTGTTCTATTTCTTGCAAGAGATCACACACACACACACACACACACACACAAATAGTTATATGCAACTCTATATAAAAATACGTGTGTATATACACAAATTATCTAAATTTCTTTATCTTGTTTAACAAAAGCAAGGGCTAGGTTTTGAGGACCGATCTCATAATGTGCTCTAGAAAATTATCCATTTCCCTGTGACAACTACTTTCTAGTTCTTTGCAGAAAATTTGCCAATCCTTGATGTAAACTATCAAATCAGACTAAGTTTTAAACCAAATAGGATATGTATAGTTTTGATACCCACCCACCCATCCCTAACTGAGAAAGACCAAATTAGATGTAGGCACAATTGTACAATTGTTGTTTTTCTTCTTTTTGTCCAAGTTGCACTGTGCATTACATGAGAGGGAATCTTCCAAAAGTTCATGGAAAAATGTGTATTATAAAAAGCTATGCATGGATTTCAAAAACAAATTTGCACCAAAGTCATACTTTTGTTTCATTTCCTACAAACTTTTTGAGTACCCTTATATCTACAATCTTGCAACAATCATTTCAGATAATAGTAATAACCCTTTATACTTGCATAGCACTTTAGAACTTATAAAGTATATTTACATTCCATTGGTTTATCTCATCTTCACAAAATCCCTGGAAGAAACGTATTTGCCCCATTTTATAGGACAAGAATATAGCTGAATCTCAGTGAAGTGGTGTGACTTGCTCAAGGCTACACATCTAGAAAGAGAAAAAGCCAGAATGTGAACTCAGGTGTTTCAATTACGGGTCTACTGCGCATCCCACCCTACCTCAGCTAAACCTCTAGGAGTATCAATTCCAATTCAACCAAAGCAGAATCAACATGTTCCTACAAACTTAGAAATTGGTTCTCCAGCTTTTCTGAGTTGTCAAAGTAGATTTTTAAAAGACTGAATGCTAAACCCACACCTTCTTAGGAGTTTACCATGTTATTTATTTGTTGTATGACAGATTGTAAAGCTTGCCATCTGCTTTACTTGGAGCCCCTTTTCAAAGGAACAAACAGGATAGAGTCATTGTTAAGAGGACACACAGGCTCTGGGATCAGGTTAACCTAGGTCCAAGTCCAACTCTGCTACTTCTCAAGTGTCTGACCTTGAAAACATTACTTCTTTGGTTTTGATTTACTCAATGTTAAAATCGAGACTTTTTTGAGGATTAAATGAGATAATGCATGTGAAATTCTTAAAACAGGACCTGGAATGTAGTTAATGTAAAATAAATAACCATCCAATTAAAAAAAATGTTAATGCAAATAGTACAGCCACTCTGAAAAAGAGCACAACAAAGTCTTACAAAATAAAATATGCAACTACTATATGACTAAGAATATGCACTCCTGGGCATTCATCCCAGAGAAATGAAGACTGACGTTCACATAAAAACCTGTACATAAATGTTTATGGCAGCCTTATTCATAAGAGCCCAATATTGGAAATAGTCCAAATGTTTTTTAGAAGGTTAAACAGATTATGGTACATCCATATCATGGAATGCACCTCAGCAATAGAAAAAACCAAACTATTTTTAAAAATAATTATTTTTTCTTTTCCTTTCTTTCTTTCTTTCCTTCTCTTTCTTTTTAATTTGACCAGAGTGAGAGAGAGAGAAAGTGAGAAAGCAAGTCACCAGGTCCGAGACTCGAACTGTAGTCGGCCATGTGGGAGTCCAGCACCCTCAACCACCATACCACCTGCCAGCTCCAGAAGAAACAAACTATTGATGCATGCAACAAGGATGAACTTCAGGGAGTTATAGCCCAATCTCAAGGCCAGACAGGGGCATAGTGGTAAAGCATGACACTCTGCAAGAATGATCCACATGGGAAGGTACTGGATTTGTATCCGGAGATCTCCCTAAATAAGCCAGACACGTATGTATCCACCATCCAAGGCTGACTGAAGTCTGGGATTGGATGGTGGCATCAGGATCTTGTCAGGGGTACTGTCTCCTCTCTCTCACTCTCTGAAGAGATGAATAAGCAAACTTTGAAAAAAGAGAAAGAAAAAAAGCCAATCTCAGGTTATATAATATATGATTCAATTTATATAACAGTCTTGAAATGACAAAATTATAGAGATGGACAACATGTTAGTGGTTGCCAGGAGTTAGGGAGGAGGAAGCATAAGAGGTGGTCGTGGCTACCAAAGGGTAACAAAAACATCCTTGTGCTGATGTAAATTGTTCTATAACTTGATTTTGGTGGTGGTCACAGGAACCTATACATCTAATAAACTTACATAGAACTAAATACAAAAAAATGAGTGGTGTCTGTGAAACTAGTGAAATCCAAAAATTGATGGATTGCATAAAGTCAATTGTATATTTTAGTATAGCACCATATATCCAGTAATATTGTACTATAGTTTTGCAAGCCATCTGTAGGGGAAACTGACTAAAGGGTACATAGGATCTCATTATGTTATTTCTTAAAACTGCATGGGAATCTACAATTATTTCAGAATAAAGCTTAAAAATGATTGCTGGACAGGGTGGTGGCACAGCAGTAACACAACTGGATCCACATGGGAAAGGTCCTGGGTTCATGTCCTAGGACTCCCTGAGAGTGTAAGTGCCTGGCTAAGACCAGGAGTGTATTGCAGTGTGGGGACCCTGTTGGGGTCTCTCTCTCACTCTCATCTATCTATCATAAGAAATAAATAAACTTTGGAGCCGACAGGTGATGTGGTGGTTAAGGGCACTGGACTCCCACATGGCTGACCGTGTTTTGAGTCCCAGACCTGGCAGCTTGCTTTCTCACTTTCCATCTCTCTCTCTCTTGCCTCTCTCTCTCTCTCTCTGTCCCTATATGGTCAAATTTGAAAAAATAAATAAATAAAATAAAGTAAAATAATTCTTTTTTAAAAAAGAAATTTCAGAATTTTTTTGAAATACTATTAACATCATTTTTCTGACATAGATATAGTCTAATGTAAGCCACCACTGTTAATAGAAAGACCTGTTCTGCACACAGACAACTTTATATTTCGCTATAAACTCAGGGGAGTGTTTTGAATGTTTTCATGGGATCCTGGATTTATAATTTACCACTACTTATATCGATTTGGGGAGGGGGTTTCACATCTCCAATTTAACCAAGATTAGCTTAAAGATCTGTTAACTATAACACCATTCAGAAACCAGCAAAAGCAAGCAGGTTTCAGAAAACCTGGGATGTTCAGTCAGGCAGACCTGGGTTTGAATTCTTGTTCTGCAACCTCACTTAACTAACTAGTTTCGTGATCATGACCAAATCATTGAACTTTATTGTATCTGGGTTGGGTTGAGGCTGAAATATTAAAAACAAAAAATAGAGCATATTAGGTGCCAACTATGTTTCTTCCACCATCCCTTTACACACACACTGAACCCTGAGGCTGTTCCCTTTCATGTGACTATGATTTCATTATCCATACTTGTGAAAATGAAGAAAGCGTTCTCTAGGAACCTTAGACACTCCAAGGGAAGTAACTGTCTCTAGCGATAGACAATGCATGCATATGTGTGCTAGAGAGAAACAGAGAGAAAAACACCCTTGATAGAATCTAATAACGCTATCATGGCCCTTCCCCAGCCCTCTAGTTCCTCAAGGTCTTGGGTGCTCACACACATGCCTAGCATGTTTACAGGCCAACCCAGGGATGCGAACCTACAGCCAACATGTACCTTCCAGCACTGAAGTCCAATATGCTATGGAATGTGTCACCAGGCTAGGCAAAGGGAAATAAGTTTTTTATATAAAAATAAGTATTCTATCAATTTTCTGGTTGTGAAGTTGTACTATAGCTATGGAATATGAAACCACTGGAGGAAAAATAAAAACTGGGTAAAGGGTAAAAAGGACTCATCTGGTACTTCTGTATATCTATAATTTTTTCAAAATAAAGGTTTTTAGAAAGAGAAAAGGGTGTCATAGTTCTGAGGTTCTTGACATTTCATATTCATAACCTCTTAAAACTTTGTAAAACGTTGATTCCTTTCCTCCAAATATTTTTAAATATTGTTTAAAAAAAATCTCTGAACAGAATGGGACCTCAGAAGTTTTCTAGATTAGCTGATATATAAATCTCTTGCACCATATGTCTCACATATTGTTATTCCGTAATATCTTTACTGACAGGAAACTCACTCCCTAATAAAGCAGCCCTCTCTATTCAAAGGCAGATCTAAGGTTTTAAAAACTTTTCCTTATATTGACCTAAAATCTGCCTCCTTATAATTTTTACTCATGGTTCATACTTTTCCCTACTCCTCATTTCCAAGAAAGGAAGAAAGCATTTTTGATGTACTCTTATTTTATTAAAATAGCATAGATCATTCTTTCTTCATGTGGACTAGGAACAAAGATAGGCAGTAGATAACCTCTCTCTTTCATCCGTAGAAGCAGATAACTGCTATAATTTCCTGCAGAAACACTGAGCCAATAATCAGCATAATTTAACAAATTCAACAACATATAGTGATAATAATAGGAAATGGTAAAACTGTTCCTTGGATTTATATAACACCTTTTCTCTGAATGGCAGCTAATAATGAGGCTGGTATCAGTACCTCTCTCTATTGGAAGCAAGGAGGTTCTTGTAAACACCTTGTCTTTGTTTTCACTTATGTCATTTGGATGGGCAATTTCCAAATTTGTGCTTTTTTAAATCCCTTGCATTATAAAAAGCTAAGGGGAATAAAAGGATGGCTCAGAACACCATCCAGGTGTAAGGAATTAACAGTTCTTTGGATTTGCTGGGAATTTACATGTGAAATCCTCATTAATGCTAATGTGAGTTCTGGAACTGTGTAAATCTTCCATATCAAGGAAAAAAAAAAAAAACACAATCTGGACGACTTCAGTTGACATATTCTATTAACTCACTTAGATTCCTAACTAATTGATTTCCCTTTCATTCACTGCCCTGTTTCTCCCATCTCACTGCCCCAACAGTGGAAAAAAATGTATTTTTCATTACGAAAGTTAATGCAGCTCTCTTTCTCCTTGACCAAGCTCAGAATGGGAACTATAAGTGTGACATGACCCTTTAAAACCTACTTTCTCAGCCAAACACTCTGCTCTCTTTGGCTCCCATGTGACAACAAGGGCTTCTGGCCCCTGGGACACTAAGCACTCATAAAAATCCCTGCTTAGTAATTATTGTTATTATTTCCCATTTGCTAAGTGGTAATATTGTTCATCTAGGTTAACAGGCCACGTTCTGTGTTCTCCTCCCAACAGCTACCAGGAAATGGTGCTGACACTGCTTGAAAACATGAACTTCTGTCCTTGGTAGTTGTCTGCAGTGACAGGGGCTTGGGGGTGGGGGTTCTTCTAGATGGTTAGTTGTGAAGATATATATGGCAGTGGGTCATGGGTGGGAAAGTGGGAGCTGGAATCAGAACAGCTAAGGTAAGTCTGAAACAGAGGAAAGAGAATTAGCAAGAAAGTAAAACAGACCTGGAGAAGGACTTGGGACCCAGGGGCAAAGGTGGAGGCTGGTGTGGACATTTCAGAATTGGGGTGAAGGGTAGAGTCAGAAACCAAAAGCCAGAGCAAAGTAACAAGCCAGAACCAGCTAAGCAAGCTGCAGTCAGGGCACAAAGGCAATATAAGGCACAAAGTGTACAGGGAGTCAGAAACCAGTAAGTAGATTAACACCAGGAAGTAGTCATAAACATCAGGGGCAGAGCAAGGTGGAAAAAAATGAAAATTCAAGCCAATAGATAGACCCCAAGAGGATTATGTGATGAGAGAAAGGGGAAGGGCAAGGCAACAGCAATGAAAATATCTGGACAACTGAGTTACTTTGCTCTGCCCTATGCAAAGGGTTTACATTGTTGATGGAAATAAACAACTCTGTAGAAATAATAACTAATGTAGTTTATTACGAACCACGAGATTAAGTGAACAGCCCTGAGAGCCCTGAGAAAGACAAGTGTGTTTCTCAGGGTGCTGAGACACAGTGGTTCCTTTTCATTAGTTCTGAGAGCAGGAGAGTCATCAATCAGCATAAGGAACCTTTTACATTGGCCTAGCCCTAAAAGGTGGGAAATCTGGAAACAGAGGTTTGTAGGTTATAGGTGAGTTTGAAACTCTTAGATTTGTAATTGGTTAAAGAAAAAGACAAGTCTCTGTTTCTGAAAGAAATTATCAAAAGAAGGTCTGTGCTTTACTCTAAGAGATAAGAAGGCTTACTATGCATCATAAAAACAAACTAGCCTGGGAAAGAATGTAGCATCCTGCTATCAATGGGCCAAAGCAGTCTGTTAATGGTAGTAGGCCTCTGTTAATGTTCATAGTGTGACTCTTCCAGACACCCTGGAAACCACTTGGGAATAGAAAAAGTATTCAGAATTATGTCCTCAATGTGATTTTCATGAAGACAGAAACCAGTTCTTAAATAGTCAACCATAGCTGAGCATATAACTGAGGGTGTGTGACTGAGACAATGCTAACTTCTAGAAGAAAGATCTTAACTTGAATATAAACAGATGAACTGGAGCGGGGTGGATTTCAAGGGGGCACATCTAATCTTGCAATGTGAAGGGCAGATGCCATATTCTATTATCTTGGATTCTGCTGAGCAAGAAAAAAGTTGAACTGTCTTAGCCTGACAAATCTGTCTCATTCACAGATTTCTAAAGTGGCTACTGCTGATGGAGTGAAGAAACCATGTTGCTCTAAATTAATGTTGGGAAACCGAGAGTTGGTGTGAAATGGGAGGGTGGCATTGGAATTCCCAAAGGTGATGTATTGGGTTGTCAGGAAAGTCATGATGCATTTTTGCATAGAAAAACAGAAAAATACATCATGACTTTCCTGAAAACCTAATACATACTCCAGAGCCTCAATCCTGGTGGCGTTTGGGATGTATGTGCGTGTATATGTGTGTTTTAATGCATTTTAGCCTCAGGTACAGATAGCCAGGTTAATCATATTCCTTGGTTCATGAAACAGCGCCTTGATTGGTTACTAGCTTTACTTATATAGCTTTACTTATATTTACTTAATACTTCCCTATTTCTTTTTTTTTTTTTTTTTTTTGGAGAGGTTTTTCGCTATAGGGCTCGTGCGCTCGCCAGACAGACAGAGAGAGACATAGAGAGAGAAAGCGAGAAATCACCCCCCAGGGGGGATGGTCACGCCGCAATCCCTTCTCCTCCATTCTCCTCTCGGGATCTTGGGCACGCACGCACACGCGCCCGGCGTGAGTTGCAAGCCACCGGGTCCGAGACGCGAACCGCGGTCGACCACGTGGGAGTCCAGCGACACAGCCATTACGCTAACTGCTGGTTCCCTTCCCTATTTTTTTCCCGATTCTCATCCCTATCTCCACAGCCAAGAAATTTAATGAGTTACTATGAATCTTTTTTAAGTGTATTTTCACAATGTGTCCTATTGTGTGCAAACCCCCTCATTGTCGCCCCCATTAGTATTGACTTACATATAGTAAAATGCACAGATCTTCAGCTATCAGTTCTAGGTAGTACACTGTAAGATAGTGAATTGAATCTCACTTCAAATCCAGAAAAACGAGAGATCAGTGTAGACTAGAGAAGTCCAAAGAGAAAGACGACAAATACAAAGTAATAAGGAGTTTAGGATAAGGAATCTGTCAGTTTGACTTTTTCCTATTTACTAATCTTCAATCACTCAATCATTAAGTATTTATTCACTACATACAGTGTTCCAGACATTTTGACTATGGTGAAGGAGAGTATGAACATATTCCCTATGCGTATGTACCTTAATGTCAAGTGAGCAGGAGGACTATTTATTAGAGTAGCCAAATAAATAGAATGACATGCTGTGGGAAGTATTATGCAGAAGTACAGAAGAGGAAGCTCAGAGCTGGATATCTGAGTAGACTGAGGACTTAGCAATGCTTCTCTGGGGCTGGCAGGTGGTGTGGTGGTTAGGGCACTGGACTCCCACATGAAGCTTTCAGTGAAGCCTTCCCTGATCACTCCATTTAAAATTTCAACTTTGTATGATTTTTTTTTTATCCTCCAAATTGTCTACCCTTCTTCATCCTGTACTCTGCTCCCTTCTCCATAACTGACCAGTTGGATTACATCAATGGGCTCCTTTATCCTTCTTGCTTTCTGTTATATTTGGCCAATGGGAAAGACCAGGAGGAGATCTTATGGGGTAAGGAGAGGCAGAGTTACTACTTCTATTAAATCTAACTTACTCCCTGAAGGGCCATCCCTTTGTCTAAAGTCACAGTGTTTGTCAGAAAGCTTTCCATACAATCCTCAATCTCTTCTCATTCTGATTTCTCCCTTCCCTTGATCCTTCATGTGCTAGGGGAGGTAACAAAATCCTATGCCCTACCCAAATTTGTAAATAATCCCTTTAGGAAACACTCCTCAAATTATCCAGTCTGAGTGTTCCATCTCTTCTTTGCCAAGACTCTGCCTGAATGATTCTAATCACCTCCCATACTCCTCTTCCCTGTCTTATTTTTTCTCCATAGCACTTATTCTGACTTACTATATATTTTACCTTTTTGTCTTGTTTGTGGTCTGTCTCTTGTCACCCAGATTTTCATATGCATCAGACCAGGGATTTTTATCTGTTTTCTTCACTTCATACATGTTAGGCACTTGATAAGCATTTACTGAGTGACTGAATAAATGCATAAATGTAAAGGTAAACAGGGGCCAGATCCTGCAAGGTCTTGCAGACAAGAGTTAGGGGTTTGTATTTTATTTATGTGTGTTGGGAGGCCATCTAAGAAGAAATGAAAGAGTGTAATAGGATCTGGTTTAAATTTTAATATCACTGACTAAGCGATGGTGTAGGGAAAAGAATGAAATCCTTCGTGAGATCCTAGCAAGTGATGGTGGTGGTGGTAGTCCTAGAGAAGGAGAGAAGTAATCTCACACTATAGGTCATAAATGGAATTTGTTAATTAGTCAGATTTGGACTGGTCTGTCTGGCGGTGTTCTTAGTACCCCGAGCAATGATCTCTACAGGATTTGTACAATTTTGCAATGTTCTGGGTAAATTTGCTGGAGGTTAGCAATTCAGAACACATGGATAACATTTTGGGATAATCCCCATCTGGAATCCTAAACATGAGATTTTCATAAAGGCTAAAACCCTACATTCCTTATACTCAAAACTGAGATGTCAACACATCATAAGAGCTTCTGAATAATATGATTTTAAAATAAGAACCTGAATATTTAAAAGTAAAACAATACAATATAGAAACCATTAATCCAAATGGTAATCTACTGTCTATGCTGTGCAGTCAAAAGATTAGTCTTTTTTTCCCTCTCCAGAAAATGCTCTGTGATTTCATTAGCAGATAAAATGCTTCAAAAAAGTGATTTTACATGTAGACAAATTCCAGCTCAGTAGAAAGCAATTGTATATCAATGTTTCTAAAATGGAATTAAAGGTTAAAAAATGATAGGAGTCCTTCTCTTGTCAAGGTAGATATTTAGAATATTTTTACCCAGGAGTTTCCTCAATACATTATCCATTACAGAAAAATGGAATTTTACCTCATCTATTATGCTAGTCAGGTTCAAAGGGCTTTTAGGAGACTTCAAAGAGCTTAAGTCCCTATTCTTCATGGATTAAATTATTTTAGTAATAGCGTCTATAATTCCTAGTCTTTTGACATTTTGAAATAGGAACATTACACCATATTATTCTCTGGGTCTTTAGAGTAGTTGGAAGACACCCCAGAACAGGCTTACTGACTAAAAATGATGAATGTTCATAGAATCCCTATGGATGATGTTAAACCCCAGCAAAAACTAGAACAAGTTGGTACCTATCTACCAGTGGAAATATTCTTCCACTTTGAGTTCTGTGGGATCTATAGGATAAAATGATATTTTTAGGAATTAATGTTTAAAATACCAATTTCATAATAAGAGGATTAGAAGGTGCCTGGAATGAATGGGGATGAGGACTCTCACATGGAACAATCAGCAAATATCACTAAAAGCAAAACAGTGGTTCCCAAATACTTGTTTGTGAGTTCTTGCCAATTGGTGTTAAGGATTTAATTTGACCTAGGTGATATGAGAGGAACATGGACAATTAGTGTTTTTTGTAACCTTAAAAAATTTTCAAGATTTTTATTGTAAAATTATGTTCCACTTCCTTCTTTTAAAATATCAATTCTTTCAGGACCAGCAGGTGGTATAATGGTTATATTGCTGGACTCCCACATAGTTGATCATGGTTTGAGTCCCAGATCCTGTGGCTTAAAACCCATGCCAGGCACATGTGCATGTGTGCCCAAAATCCCAAGAGAAGAATGGGGAAGGAATTGTGGCATGGCCATCCGCCCTGGGGGGTGATTTCTTGCTTTCTGTCTCTCTGTCTCTCTGGTGAATGCACGCACCCTAGAGCAAAAATCTAATATATGTATACATGTGTGTGTGTGTGTGTGTGTGTGTGTGTGTGTATTCTTTCATAAAATGATAATGTAAGCCAATGGTAGGTAAGTTTTGTTTTCTTAATGTCCTTACTTGGCAAGATAAAATGTTTGTAACTTATGTCAGTCCATCCATTGGTAGGGTAGGGGGAATCTTATTCATTGGTAAAATCTAAATTTGGTTGCCTCTGGCCTAAGTGACTTTTGCTGTTTTTGTTAGTTTTTTGCCATAGGGTACATGTGCTCTCCAGAGAGACAGTGAGAGAGAAGGTGAAAAATCACCACCACCACCCCCCGCCAAGGGGGATGGCCACAATCCCTTCTCCTCCATTCTCCTCCTGGGATTTTTGGTATGACTTAAGCTGCCAGGTCTAGGACTTGAACCATGGTGAACCATGTGGGAGTCAACCACCTTAACCACCATGCCACTTGCTGGCCCCCTAGGTGATTTTTAAGATCCATAAATTCTGAACGATCTGGGCCCTAGACAAATATCACTCTTTTTCCTTTGTGCTCTGACATCATGTTACCTGGACAAGTATTATGGCATTGACAACCTTTGCCCTCCTTCTTTCCTCTATTAATGTGAAGTGAGAACAACAATGAACACTCTCCTTACATCTTCCAGTGTGGCTCTGCAGCTCATCTTGTCTGTGTACTGGCCATGAAAGTAAATCAAAGCTCCCTATCACAGAAGTGACTTTGCTTTAATTGCCAGAGGGTAAATGCACTTGCCTTAGAGAGACAGAATGGGAAGAGAAAGCACTGTTCCAGGGTCTGGGGCACTCGGACATACATACCTGCTGTGTTTTTCTTTCTTTTTTTATTTATTTCTTCCTTTTTTTCTTTCTCTCTTTCTTTTTCTTTCTTTTTTTTATAGAGAGATTTTTGCTATAGGGTGCCCCTGCACTCACTGGAGAGACAGAGAGAGAAAGAGAGATAGAAAACGAGAAATCAGCCCCGGGAGGGGGTGGTCATACCTCAATCCTTTCTCTTCCATTCTCCTCTCATGATTTTGGACACACACACACACACACACACACACACACCTGGCATGTGTTTTAAGCCTCCAGGTCCCAGGACTCGAACCGCATTCGACTACATGGGAGTTCAGCTACATAACCATTATGCCATCTGCTAGTCCCACCTGCTATGTTTTTCAAACTGTCAGGGCTGGGATTCAAATTGCAATTGGCCATGGAAGATCTGGCTCCCTTTACTACTAAGCCACAGACTGTCCCAGGAAGTCACAATTTTGGATCTATCTTGTGTGAAGGGAAAGCAACTACCTGAGAACTCAACCAAACTATATTACAAGGCTTCTCATTCAGCTACTGGGAAACCTAGGTGGTTGGGAAGTGGTTCTTCATATTGAACTCAAATATTCTGCCCTATAATTTGTATCTGTTGTTCTTGGCTCTGCATAGTGGGGTAACATAAATTAAGTCGAAACCTTTCCTTGTATTAGAAAACAGCTAGCAAGTCTACCTCCATCAAAGTATTTTTTTTTTCCCTTCAGCTGCCATCATTGCCTCTCAGGACCCACAATTTTTAAACCTTTCTGAATTATGAAATTAGTCTTCAAGAAAGACTCTCAAAACCCTCTTCATGCCTTGATCTAAACTCAGGTGGTGTGTGACCAATTCCTAGTCACCCATTGCCTCCTTTGATATAAACCCTCATTGAATTTTTTCCAGAACTATAAATATTTTTCTGAACATATCAAAATATACATAGGTCAAAATATAGATACATCTAGGGACCAGCAGTTAGCGTAATGGCTATGTCGCCGGACTCCCATGTGGTCGACCACGGTTCGAGTCCCGGACCTGGTGGCTTAAACTCACGCCGGGCGCGTGTGCGTGCGTGCCCAAGATCCCGAGAGGAGAATGGAGGAGAAGGGATTACGGTGTGGCCATCCCCCCTGGGGGGTGATTTCTCGCCTTCTGTCTCTCTGTCTTTCTCTGTCTGGTGAGCGCACACGCCCTATAGCAAAAAAAACTCTCGCCCCCCAAAAAAATATATAGATACATCTGATTTCAGATGTATCTATATTTCAGATGTATCTATAATGATGTATTCATTCATTCATTATTTTGGGAAACACTATATACTTCCTAAAGGCATGGCTCTATGGACACAGAGAGGGTATGTGAATATTGAAATCATGCTCTTTGCATTCAAGTAGCCTTAAAAAATAACTTAGAAATGAAAAACATCCAAATATGTAATAAATATAGATATTACATTATGACCCCCAAGTATCTGCTTAATGTTTTATACATTTTTTTAATTTTGTTATAGGGCATGTGTGCTCCCTGGATGGGAGGAGAGAAAGTACTGCCACTCTGCAATCTCTTCTCCTCCATTTTCCTCTCGGGATTTTGGGCATGCATGCACGAGCTCCTGACATGTTTTTTAAGCTGCCAGGTCCAGGACTCAAACCACAGTCGGTTATGTGGGATCCAGCCATCCTAATAACTATGCTGCCAGCTAGTCCAACTCTTTACATATTTTAACTTGTTAAATCCTTACAATCTGGTGAGGAAGGAGCTATTATTATCATCTCCACTTTGTAGATAAAAAAACTGAGACATGGGGTCAGGTGGTGGCACAATGGTAACACAACTGGGGCCACATGAGAAAGGTCCTCATTTAGCATCCAAGGATATCCCTAAATATGCAGAGTGTGTGCATGTGTGACTGTGATCTGGGCTAGCTGAGATTGGGAGTGGACTGTGGCAGGAAGACCAAGACAATAGTGCTTCTCTTTCTATCCCATAAAAGAAATAAATAAAATAAATTTTAAAAAAGAAAACTGAGACATGAATAGGTTAAATAAATTGCCCCAAATCACACTATTCATTTATGTCAGGACTACCATCAAACTCTGACAGTCTGACTCCAGAACTCAAGCTATTAGCTACTGAGCTATAATGTAGAATATAAGTATATAAAATAAACCACTAAAGTTGGAACTCTAGGAGTCAGCAGGTGGCATGGTGGTTGGGGCACTGGACTCCCACATGACTGACCATGGTTCAAGTCCTAGACCTGGAGGCTTGCTTTCCTATTTTCTCTTTCTCTCTCTCTGTCTCTCTCTGATAAAATTAAACAAACAATAATGATGATAATAAATGAGATAATTCTTTTAAAAAGTTAGAACTCTACTTAAATGCCAAGAAATACAAATAAAGGTAAAATAGTATTCAGTGATATGGAGAGCTATGAGTGTGGGGAGAGCTGTGACTGTTTGGAAAAGTGTCTGATCAAAGACATCTTCTTAGAATAAATGAATCTTGTGGCAGATCTTGAATGAAAGGGAACATTTATGATTGTCAGGCTTGCTATTCTTAACCTCAGCCATTTTAATATAGAAAAGACCTTAATAGGATTTAAAACAATTATCCCATGATAAGGTTGTCTGGTTCTTGGCCTCCCATATAAATTTGAAGCAATGCTGGCACATACATTCTACAGGGACACATAATTAAAAGGAACTAAGAGCTGATTTACAAGACTTTATGAAATGGACCATAAACTTTAGAAATTGGCCATAGCAGTTGGGGATGTAGTTAATCTTGCAGGATTGAGGAGTGAGTTAGCTATTCAGAAGAAATCACTGATTGAGAAATCAATGCATCTTGGATAAGACCCTGGGGTAAGAATGGTGGGAAAGTGGGGGGAGTGTGGGGAGAGCATAAAGTCAATTCCTTAGAATAGCAAATGCATTGGACATTAATCACCACAAATGTTATTTGAAAATAGTAAAGAAAATCACTAGGGAATTTTTTCTTTTTCTTTTCAAGATGGTGTAGTCACTTAAAGTTGATGAAACTTATCTAGTTTTATCATTTTGATCTCCTTTATACCAGCTGAAATTTTTAAATCACTAAATAGCATTACTTTTACTTTCTATCGTCTATTTGAAAATTTCTATACTATATTTGGGAATATTTTAAAGAAAATAAAATGGGAATAACTGTTATCTTAAAAATACAGTTCTATTTGCTTTCAGAACCATCATTTTTCTGTAAGAAGTTTGTATAAATAATCAAACATTTGCTTTTCATAAAACTCATGGTTTTGATCGTAGAGCTTTTCACTTATTTTCAGCCAGCTTAGGCTAAAATTAACTATGAAAACTAAAATCACAATCACTTTATGAAGCTATTCATGGTATGTTCTTTTGCCTATTATTAGCACATGAACAAATAACTGATTCAGCAAAGAATTCCATTTAAAAAAAAAATTAGCCATTAGGTTTTTAGTCTCTTTGGGGCTAATTTATGCATTGAATATGTTTAAGAGAGATGAACATTCAGCACCTAGCACACCATGGCTATGTTTCTACAGCAACGACAAGCATTGCAATAAAAGTGAAAATTTTCAATTATCCAGGGGCTTCAAACCACACTAGCTTGTATCCTTTAGCAAAATGTCTTGGCTAAAGTTTTTACTGTTACCGGAGATTTTCCTGCTCATTCCAAGCAGTCACTGAGCACTTGGAATCTGTGGTAAGTGTACTGTTCACCATGATTACACAGACATATCTTATAGCCCAGAACTTAAAAGGCAAATACTGGGGACTAGCCAGTAGTGTGATAGTTAAGGCTGCTGAATCCCACATGGCCAACTGTTTATTGTGAGTCCTGGGCAGGTGGCTTGAAAAAGACACCAAGCATGTGTATTAGCATGCCCAAAATCCCAAGAAGAGAAGAGAAGAGAAGGGACTGCAGTGTGGCCAACCCCTCCTGGGGGTGATTTCTCACTTTCTCTCTCCCTCACTCTTTCTCTCTGTCTCTGGTGAGCACACATGACCTATGATAATTATTTTTAAATATTTTTTAAAAGGCAGAAATTGGGTCAGTAGGTGGGGTGGTGGTTAAGGTGCTGTAGCCCACATGGCTGACACCTGGTTTAGGTACCAGACCCAGCAACTTGAATTAAATACCAGGTGTGTGTGTGAACACATTCAAAATCCCAGGAGGAGAATGGAGAAGAAGGGATTGTGATGTGGCCATCTCTCCTGGGTTGGGGGGGCTCTCTCTGGTGAGCACATGTGGCCTATAACAAAAATCTTTAAAAAGAAAAAAAAGGTAGAAACTGTATCTCTTATCTTGTATTGCCAAAGTCCAGCATAAGGTTATCAGTGGATGTTTATGATGAGAATGTGGATATGTCAATGTGTCCTTCAAGGCTTTCAAGGATCAACAAATGAGAACAAAACTTATCAAGTAAAATTTTACATTTGCACAGATTTAAACACCGGATTGTAATTTTCTTTAGAGATGTCCTACAAGTAGCACTGAAATAGAAGCACTCTACCAGGATTTATAAAGTCTAGCAAGGTTCCTTCCCATGACCGTGCAAGCTTCAGGACAACACCATCAGAAATCCAAGAAATATTTATTATGCATCTATTATATCCCAAGCCCTATGTTGGGTACTAGGGATAGGAAAATGAATCCAGACATGAACCATTTTTTTGAAGTACTTTCAGAACCAGTGAAGGAGACAGACAAATAAATGTGCACCTATTGACCATCTCGGTGGAGCCAGTAATGGTAAAGGTTGTATATTGCAGAAGTGTAGGGACATGTTCAAAGAGAGACCCTGAGTGAGGTGTGGGGGCATGCTCTGAACAAACACCACCCATCCCTTTGGGCTTTGGCAGAACCTTGCAACTCATCCTTTCCTTTACCCTTGCTGCAGGCAGAGCAAAGGGTGTAAATTGCTAGGGGCATTCCAAAAGACACATCTGATGGAATTTAGGAAACATCTTGACCCCTATTAGCAAAGTCCAATCCCTGCTCTGCCTCTGTGAGATTCTTTAGCCTTCTCTGGGCATGGTGGTGACCACCTTATGGAGAGATTCTTTAGCCTTCTGTTTCTTCCCCACACCTGCAGCTAGACTTCTCTCCATTAGAAAGGAAGATAATTAGATTTCCTCTTGATAGGATTATCACCAATGGATACACCTGGCGCAGTATGTCTAAGCACTTATATATTTGTTGCCTGCTTTTTATTGTCTGTAACACATCAACATATCTATGGAATGTCATGAAATACACATATGTAATAACACTTTGCCCTATAAATAAAGGCACCCAGTTTGTCTGGGCAGCACAAGTTGCTTGGGCTACCTAGGCTCAGGCTGCCTGTGTCCACTGTTACTCTGTCTCTTCATCTCATTCTTTCCACTTCCTCCTTAGATAGAGCCAAGCCTGGGGGCAGACGCCAACACAGAAGAATGCCAAAATAGGATTCAACCCCATTCCTAGCCTGCTTTGACCAAAACACATCTGTTCCTACATCTTCTGAACATTCTCTGCAAAAAGAGAAAAAGAGAAGAATCCTCCAGTTTAGTCACAGCCATCAGGCTAACTAGCTAATAAGCAAATTTGTACAAGATGAGGGGTAAAAAATGGGGTCTACCAAAAAAGACAAACAAACAAACAAAAACAGAATAGGGTCTACATAAGCAGATTGTAAATGTCCAGTATATCCCATTTCTACTGCATACAATTAAGACGGTTTTTGTAATTCATATTAGATACTTGAAAATGGTTACTATAGTAGATAGATGCAATTGTTAGAAATTCTCCTGCATCAGTGTTCAGCAGATGGTGTTTTTCAATTGATATTTCAATTAGAAGTTAACCATACTCCAGGAAAGGTGAACTTGTGAACTTTGGCTTTAAAAAGCCTCTTTATCTGTCAGCATCTGGACCAGGCTTGCTATTGATAGAGTCTCTCTCAACTCCTTTCCGCTAAGAAAATTGCTGCCATCTACTGATAAGAATGAAAAACAAGTCCCTCTCCTACCCCCCACACAAATAATACCAATAATAGTAACATAACATCACCAAAGAGTTCGAATTTCCCATGCTCCTGTTTATAGTTAACTCTCTATCTTTTTATGTATTATACCCCTATTTTTTTTCTTTCTTTTTTTTTTTTTTTGGAGAGGTTTTTGCTATAGGGCGCATATGCTCGCCAGAAAGACAGAGAGAGACAAAGAGACAGAAAGCAAAAAATCACCCCCCAGGGAGGATGGCTATGGCACAATCCCTTCTCCTCCATTCTCCTCTCGGGATCTTGGGCACACACGCCTGGCGTGAGTTTAAGCCGCCGGGTCCGGGACTCGAACAATGGTCGACTATGAGAGAGTCCAGCAACACAGCCATTATGCTAACTGCTGGTCCCTATACCCCTATTTTTTCTTGAAGGAATTTTCTAATGGGAAATGGCATGTTTGACTTTGGTGTTTTAAATTAAATTAAGAAAAAGGCTCAGCCACTCATTTGCTCTTCCTGTCATTGCTAAGGAGAGTGACTCTAGATAAAACCAGAGAGCTACAACTTACAATTAGTTAATCTTGTTAAATATATATGTGTGTGCATTATATATAGATATAGATATACACACACACACACACACACACATATGCTTCAGAAAGTTCATGGAAAATGCATATTATGAAAAAATTATGGATTTCTCATTTTTTACACCCAAATGAACTCATACTTTAATTCTATTTTTCTATGAACTTTATGGAGTCCCCTCATATGTTTACAATGCAGCAATATGGAGTAGTCACAGACTTTGGATATGGGATTGTGTTCTATTTCCATTGCTTTGTCATTCATTCAACAACTATGAATAACAGACTTCTACTATGTGTCTGGGACTGTTCTAAATGCAAAACACATACTGATGAATTTAACAAAATTTCTGCCCTCATGACATTTGTGCTCTAGCATGAAAAAAAGAAAATGAACAAGGAAACAAATATAAGCAAATTAATTTCAGATATGTAGTGATAATAGCTGTGGCAGAAAAAGAAAACAGTGGATCTCCAAGATATCCCATTTCTTCTGCATATCCTTAGTTGGTGTGTAGGGTAGGCACACACTGAGCCAGTCATTGTAGTGCACATGTAGTCCTGGACTCCTAAGGGCATCACAAACCTTTTAGTGCTCAATCTCAGGTGGCTGAATGCTACTTGTCCCTCTACAAAGTTGGGGTCTGAAAGCTTGGGGGGGGGGTCATATAACTAGTTAACATGCCAGAATCTTGTTTGTTATCAGAATTAACCAGACAAATTGCACCACCAACTAAGAATGGCCATGCATCACCAACTACGGGTAGAGGGTAAAGAGATGAAGGATGACAATAGGTTATTTTTTAGATGGAAGTCTTTTAAGAAGGTTTGTGACTAGGAATATAAAAATTGGCAAGTCACTAATCTCTGAGGGTCTGTTTTTCCATCTAGAAAATGGGGATCATAAATGGGTATCATACTAGTTCTGATCTCATGAGATAGTTGTGAGAGTTAGAAATAATACATGCAAAGGATTTAACATATCCTCTCATAGACTTAAAATTGCTAACATTATTATTATAATTATTACTTTATTTTTATGAAACTATGATGAACCTATTAGACTCAAATGTTCCAGTGAATCAAAGAGCTTTTATTTCTTAATTTTTTCTAGAATGGGTATTAAGCCTCTTATCTTAAAACAGTGTTGATTTTTTTTAAATTACCAGAGGATGTGTACACTCGCCAGAGAGAGAAAGAGAGAGAGAGAGAGATGGGGAAAAGCATTCTCCCAATGGGGCAAGGTCATGCTACAATACTTTTTTCTCTATCTCATCCTGTCAGGATTTTGGGTACACATGCACATGTACTCAGTGTGTTTATCAAGCAACTAGGACTAGGATTCAAACCATCGTCAGCCATGTGGGATCTGGCTCCTGTAGGTTACAGGGCTAGCTCTTAAAACAGTGCTTTAACACTGGATGTGGGGCCAGAAGGTGGCATGGTATTATCACACATGGCAGACCACAGTCCACAGTTCAAGTCCCAGACCTGCAGCTTGAAAATCACACCAGGCACATGTACATGCATGCCACATGGCACGTGTACATGAGCGCACACATCCTATGGCAAAAACCTTAAAAAACAAAAACAAAAAAAGAAAACACTGGATGACTAGATGCAATGTGACTTTCTGTAAGACAAAATAGTTCCAAGGAAGTTCACTCCTCTAATTCCATGATGATCCTCTGAGGTCCTTGGTGACTCTAGTCCTTTGCCACAACAGCCAAATGCCATGACTATTTTCTCAATAGTAAAATTCTGGCATCAAAGAGTGATCTCATCTATGTGTATTGTCTAAGGATGGGAACTCCTTTGAGTGCCTACAGCTCTCTGTGTGGTGAGTGCTGCACTCTTTCATAGCCTCATGCATGATGCACTCTGATTTCCACCCTTACTTCTCCCTTCAAATGATACCATTCTGTCAGGAAAAGACAAACCACTAATATCAACAAGAAAAGAGCTAGTTCACTCTCAAACCTGCCTTTCCTCTTCGTCCCTCTGATCCTCACCTGCCAGTCTGCTTTCTAGTTTGTTAGGTTCCTTGGTGTGTGTGTACAGGTCAGCTTCCTTTGTCCTTTCCCTACCCTGGACTTGAATTCATCTTTGCTTTCTTTCAACTTAGAGCCTATGCTGTGTTTTACCTTCATGATTGCCTAGTATTTGAGACTCTCTAATGCTGAAAGAAAAATTCAACAGAAACAGGTTTTCAATAAAGAAATGCTCTCAAAAACACTTTCTTCACATCTTTTCACAACAGCTCAAGTAGGTGGGTGGGGCAAATGTTATTAGTCACAGTTTGAGATGGGAAATGGGGACTTGAGAAGTCAAGTGAATTACAGAGGTCATTTGAAGGGTCTTCAAAAAGTCATGGCAAATATGTATTATTATTAAAAAAAAACTCTGTATGCATTTCAAAAAGTTTTTGCACCAAAATAGACTTGTATTTTATTTCAATTTTTCCACAAACTTTTTGAAGTTTCCCTGTACAGCAAATCAGTGGTGTATAGTGAGTCACAACTTCTAAACAGGTGGACAAACTTTGAAACTTAGGCATATATACATATGGAGTATTAGTCAAAAAACCTTGTGTAGAAAGCTCTTTACTTCCCTCACTTACAGCAGGAAGGATTCATGATATGCAGTGGTTAAGACCTTTGAGTCAGAGTCAGATTCCCAAGGTATTTAAATCATCTCACTGTCATTTTACTAGCCTTGTGAACTTGAGCATGTCACTTCACCTCTCTGTGTATTGCTTTTCTCATCTACTGGGGAAAGCAACAGTACCACTTCACTACATGGTGGTGAGGATTGCATGAGTAATACCTACTTGTTTATACCAGTGCCTGAAAGACAGTAAGAACTCAAAAAATGTGAGGGACCAGCAGTTAGCGTAATGGCTATGTCGCTGGACTCCCATGTAGTCGACCATGGTTGGAGTCCCAGACCCGGTGGCTTAAACTCATGCCGGGTGTGTGTGCGTGCATGCCCAAGATCCCAAGAGGAGAATGGAGGAGAAGGGATTGCGGCGTGGCCATCCCCCCTGGGGAGTGATTTTTCCCTTTCTATCTCTCCGTCTTTCTGGCAAGTGCACATGCCCTATAGTGAAAATCTCAAAAAAATAAATAAATAAATAAATAAATAAATAAATAAAGAGCAAAGAAAGCAGGCGATACTCCGCCCTAGCTAGGGTCATGCACTTCCTTCTTTAAAACAATGCTAGCTGTTATTATTATTGCAAGGGTATAAGGCCTAATATTTCCACTGTTGATTTGATTGAAGGAAGATTCTGCCTTAAAGAGATCCATTTCTTGTCTATGGTTCAGGTCAGCTTAGCTCACCAGGGTGTAGCTAGAGTTGAGGGTCTTTGTTCATTGGTGAACACTTACTGGTTGTTCTGTCTATATTAATAAATCTATGTGAAAAGGTTGTCAGCTTACAATGACGTCAGTTGTGAACATCACAGCAAAACACAATAAAGAAGCAATGCTGGTGACCTATCCATTACTCTCTAGTGACTGTTGAAATGGGAAATGCCTATGAGCTGATGGTCACCAGGGCAGCAGTTCAAGGCACAACATTTTCAGTCAATGGCGGGTAGGTGTCAACCTAACTACTAGCTAGAAAATCACTCCATATGCCTAGGGCACTAATACACTTGCTCAGATGCTATGTCTGCCTGACACCTGAGTCTCTGGGTACTCACAGGTAAGGTAACAATACTCAGTTTTTGACATATCACAGATCAAATCCTATTCCCCCAAATGTAACAACTCTAGTCAAAGCTTCCTATAACAAACTTCCGATAACAGTCTGACAAGAATGTTGATCCTATCCTCCGAACTGTACTGTGAAAGTGGTCCACGGTAAACTAAAAGACCAGGACTCTCTGAATCAAATTTCAGTACTGCACACTGAAGTATATACAAGGAAAACATTCTACATTCATTTCAGGGGGAAAATATTTGCAATATTTTACCACAATGGAAATTTGCTTCCATGGTGCATTTAGGCCAGGTGAACTTCCAAAAGGAATTGCAGCTGCAGTACCCAGAGACACACCTCTGCAAGAAATTTACTAGGCAGGAGGAAAAAACGTCTTCATGGCATTCTCCCCAGAGGGAAATTTCTGTAACCTTTTTCTGACAGGCAAGTAATAAGTATTCACACAGGAGCATATTGCTTATATTCCCCTGACAGGCAAAAACGTCTTTTACCCTAGCAAAAAAATATGGAGGATAAAATGCAGGTGTATTTCTTGTGCTAATCCAGGTGCAAAATTTCATTGCTTGAATGAATCCAAAGGCAAAGAGTCAATAAAGTACTCGAAGATGATAATAGAAGAAAACAGTAGATCTTGAGGTAAAGACAAAAGACAGGTCTTCATGGTTCCTAGCTGCTCAAGCTGGCTTTGGTTGTCCAGAAAATAGATGGACATTTTGAGTACCTTTCTGCTTATCTCTAAACCAGGAAAATGTGTCTATTTTTTTTAAAGAATTATTATTTTTTTTATTTATTTATTATTAAATTTGACCACAGAGAGACATAAAGAGAGAAAGAGGGAGTGAGAAAACAAGACACCAGGTCCAGAACTCAAACCATGGTCGGCCATGTGGAAATCCAGCACCTTAACCATCACGCCAACTGCTGCCCCAAAGATGTGAATATTAAAATGGTAGTATTGGGTCAGCCCCATGGCCTGGTGGTTAAGATAACTAGATCCAATATAGTCAACCAGATGGTTTGACTCATGGCCTCAATGGCTTAAAAAACAGGCTGGATATATTTGTACACAAGCCCAAAATCCGACAGGATGGAGAAATGGAGAAGGGATTGCAAAATGACCATGCCCCATTTGGAGGGGGTGCTTTCTCCCTCTCTGACTCTGTCCCCCTCTCTCTCTGGTGAGTGCATGTACCCTATGGCAATTTTAAAAGGGAGAGCAGCAGGTGGCACAGTGGTTGGGATGCTAGACTTCCATATGGCTGATTGTGGTTTGAGTCCCAAATTCAGGAGCTTGAAATTCATGTCAGGTTCATGTGTGTGCTTGCCCAAAACCTTGAGAAGAAAATGGAGCAGAAGGGATTGTGCCATGGCTATCCTCCCTCAGGGGTGATTTCTCACTTTCTCTGTCTCTCTCCGTGTCTACACTGAGTGTATACACCCTATAGCAAAAATCTCTTTCTCAACAAAAAGGTAATATCTTACAGGACATGGCTACTACCCATCAATGAGCAGCATCATATTGGCATCCACTTCTAGTAGTAATGTTCCATTATTTTTAGTTTAAAATAATATATTTGTATCATTAGTATTATTGCTATTGTTGAGAGATGTGTTAACAGAAATAATACTAATAGTCAGCCTTGAGAACTGAAAATGAAATATAATCAGTTTATTCTCCAGGTTCAGTAAACATTACTATGAGTTGCTAGTACTCTTTAACAATGGTAGCCATGAGTTAACAGAAGGAATTCTAGAGATAGGACAGATGTCAGCAGAAATTTCATGGCGATTGATAGGCATTAGTCAGGGAATGTACTTTTATCTCTGACTACATGTGATGGTGCCTGTAGTCTTAGCTATTCATTGAGAGGATGCACTGGATTTCTCTGAATTGCTTATCTAGGCACTGCTCTGTGAAGCTAATGGTATGAGAGCTAGTGTCAGTCCAGCTGGTTACAGGATAGTTTTAGCAGACTCAACATAGATACTAAGAAGACAATCAACGAATCATATTAAATATTTACACAACATATGGGTCAAAGGAGAATGGGGTTAGTGAGGCAGTGATGGTTTGTTGGAAAAGAGAAGGAAATATGCCTTTATTTCCCCAGGGATGTGGCTTGCTCTGTTTTTCTGTTATTCCTTCCAGTGATTCTCTCTAGGGATATGGCTTAATCTGCTGACATCTCAGTCTTGAAATCCCTGCTCTTGCTTTCCATTTTAAGCTTCTCATTCCATCTTCATTCTCTGTTCCTTTCTGTGCCATCCCAGATTCCTTACTTTAATTCCCATGACTCTTCACCATTTCTGGCTCTCTGTAATATATATCCTTTCTAAGGTTTCTTAAGGTGGGGTCCAAGGTATGCTTTTCCCAAATTGCCAAAGGTTCTGAGGAATTCTTTCTCCTCCACCAACCCATACCATTGAAGTGGATAATGTCACATCTGCTCAGCTTTCCCCATCCTAAATGCAATTTATCATTTTTTATGCAATAGTAACAAGCTCATTTATATTAGTTGTTAATGGGTTACTCTAGCCTTTGTGATTTACTGCATTTTAATTGGAAAGTCTAGAGATAATGTCATGGTACCCAAATAGTCACTCCAGCAATGGAAATACTAGGCACATTGTCAGCCCAGGGAGAGATTCTTCTGGTCGGGGAAAGACTCTGGAGTAGGACAGTGGTCTCTAAATCAACCTTCAACAACATCCAATAGTAAGATAGGCCTAGATCACAAGCCTTTCTGCAGCTTCCTAGTCAACAGGGTTCCACTGCAGCTATCCTTGAAAAGCAGATGGCAGAATGTGAAAAGGTACGGCCAAGCAAGATGAACTATGAACTGCACAAGGCCAGGTGACACCTGTCTCACTGAAAGAAGGTCACTGTTTTACACTAAAAATGATTAATAAATATAAAGTGATAAGTTCTATGAAAAAATATACACAAGACACCCATTACTGGGAACAATTAAGTGACCAATAAATTATGGCAATTCAAATAGTAAGACCTTCACAAGTTCCTAAGTCAATTCTTAATGTCTTTTCAGCTCTCTTCACTCCCTTCTATAAAGTAGGAGCAGGCACATCATTATGCCAAGACTGTTTTTAACCAAGTGCTTGAGGAGGCGCTTGAGTTTAATTGCAGCCAGCCAACCTACTTCCCCAGAGCCGTTAGGCAGGTGTGGAGCAGGGGAAAGGCAGGATGTGGGCGGGAGATGAATTAAGTCCTTCCCAATGCATGCTAATATGCTTTCAGCTACTTTTGCCTTATTCAAGAAGGCTTAAAAGGGTCCAAAGTAGTTGAACTCCCCTACTGCAGTGCAATTTTTGTTTTCAGATCCTTTACTTCTCAGCAAAGGGATTCAGAAGTAAAGGAATATCCAGCTAGGAGTTTTGATTATTAAAGGTCACATAAAAATATACACAAAGCATCTAGAAAATGTTGATAGGATTAACAAGACAATTTACTTGGAAGATTGCATATAAGTCTGGTGCCCACACATTAATTCTGGGTAGTAGTGGTCTTGTAAAAATATCCAAAAAAAATGTGATCAGGTTGGGACATAACGGTATCACAACTGTACTCACATGGAAAGGGTCCTATATTTGCACCCTGGGACCCATTTGACCTTGCCAGGTGTGCATGCATGCCCATAATTCAGGCTGAGACTGGGCTGACTGAAGCATTAGACGCTATCTCTCTATCTGTCTCTCTCACGTAAGACATAAACAATTTGTTTTACAAGTCAAAGAAGGATAATAATGATTACCTCAGAAATTCCCTGCCTCCATCAGCCTAGTTTCCTCAACATTAAGGTTACCAGAAAAACCCTAAGATCTCGTTAGCTTAATATAGTAGTCTTACTGAAGTCCAATAGGAATGTTCCTTTCCATTTGGAAGAGTTATAGTCATTCAGGTTCCCGTTCTGGTTAAGGCCCTGCCACCATGATGATTCCAAGGTAACCATGAGTATCAACATAAGTCAGTAAATGGGAGAAGAAAAACAGTAGAAGATTTTAATGAGACATACCTAAAAGTGACATAATTTCTATTCATATTCTATTGGCCAGAACTCAAATAGCCATGTTTCACTGTGTGAAGGCTAGAAAATATAGTCTAGAGAAAAGAAAATTGATTTGGTGAGCAACTAACCAGACGGGGTAGTATACCTCACTCTCATCCCCTCCTCCAACACCCGTTCCCTAAATCTTCTCCTACCACCTCTTCTCCAAATTCCTCCCACCCTTCCAAGCTCCAGTCAAACCTTATCTAGTTACCCCTAACCCTTATGTATCTCCCCAATTTCACAGATACTTTTAGGCTAATGCTTCGCTAAGTATGGTTTAGGGACCCTCACCTGCAGAATCACACAGAAAGCTTAATAAAAAGCATGATTCCCAGATACCACCCACAACTTGCAGAATCTCTGGAGTTCAGGAATTTGTACATTTAACAAGGATCTCAAATGATTCTTAAGTACACTAATGAAGAAGATCACTGACCTAAAAGGCTTGTAGTTTCTGCCCTTGATTATACAATATTTACAACCCTTCTCTAATTTTTTTTCTATCTCCAAGTAATCTTCAAAAAAATCTTCGGCTTTCTGTAGGCTGAGGTAATGTTTCTTCTTTCTATCATTTCCCCCACAGTGTCTAATGCCACATTGGGCACATAATAAAGCTCAAAATATATTGCTGGTTGATTATAGATTGATCAATGGAATGGGTAGCTGCCAAATAAAATGTGCTAGATAGAAAGGATTTTTCAAACTGGAAAGATAAAGACTGAGGGGGGTGTGACAAGCGCCCAGAAAATCATGAAAGACAGTGTTAAAGGGAATAAAAACTGGGCCAATTCTTCCTGTTAATACTAGAGTTTGTCTCCCCTTTGCCACCTCCTCCAACAACAAAAACAACCAATCATGTTTTTAAAAAGGTAAGGAGGGGACATGAGGTGGTGTGGGGATAAGGCAGTGGATTCCTACATGGCTGACCACAGTTCAAATCCAGATCTAGCTTGAAAATCACACCAGGCACATGTGCATGCATGTCCCAAACCCCAGGAGGAGAATGGAAGAGAAGGGATTGTGGGTGGCCATCCCTCCTGGGGGGTGAGTTCTCACTTTCCCTCTCACTTTCTCTCTCCGTTTCTCTTTGGAGAACACACACATCCTATGGTGAAATCTTTAGGAGAAAAAAAAGTAAAGAGAAGAAGCAAAAAGAACTATTCTGTACCATGATTAATGAACTTGAAGAATTTGCTCCCCTTAAAAAAAGAATGTATAAATAATTTGAAAATAATTTTCAAAATTGTAAATCCAGTACTAAATAGTGATAAAAACTAGGAAGCTGGAGAATACCTAACCTATGAAAATTTCTATGTCATTGACAAAAGCTACACCTGCCTTTCAACTATCCCCTTGGACCCTTTCTAAAAACTGAAGGTTTGTCTGAACTATGAGGAAAACTAGATGTCTTTGCAGGAGCAAAGTTGTTGCAAAATTGGGCAAAAGCTGTGCAACCAACCATTCACATTGAGACCAGGTCACTAACCCATGTAGTATGCAGTCATAAGCTCATAAAATAAGCCATATGTACTCTGGCCTTATTTCCAGGATTCAACTCAGCTCTCTCATCTTGCCTCTATTCTTGCTCCTCTTCTCCTGCTGCCCTGTTCCAAATGAATTATACCTAGCTTTTGAACCTTTGCTTTCATTTCCTGGTTCTGGTTCCTGTCTCACACTTCGTACTCAAAATATAGCTTTGGCATCTTTGGTTGTAGTTTTTGGTACTCAGTAAGTACAAGACTCCCATTTCTTGTCATGCTGCAAACAAAACCTTGTAAATTCCCAGTCAAGCTCTGAGGCCCAGGTCCTAACACCCAGTCGGATCTACTTCAGCCTCTAAAAAGGAAGAATCAGTGAATTCCCTTGACACCAAAACATAGGGCAGTTTCCAGAGATGATCCCTACTATTCCCCCCTCATTCTAAAATCATAGCATGATGATTGATAAGAATACTATGTCACTGTCCCCCTCTCAATTTGTCTGAACTGCTGAACTAGGGGTGGGAGTGGAGGAGAGAAAGTCTTGCTCTTTAATATGAGCAAATATCTTCAATCTCTTCATCCCCTGATCAGGGGCCAGAATGATAGATTTCACAAGTAGCATCTGCAATAATAGTAACTTAACATGTATCGAGTGCTCCTTTTATGGCAGACACTGTGTTATTTTAAATTATCTAATTATCTATTATCTGATTTCATCCACACAATGATCCATGAAGAAGGCACTATCATCACTCTTTTCAAAAGAGGAAACTGAGGCTCAAATATTAGATAAATTGCCTGAGGTCACACAGTTGGGAACTGGCTCGGCTGGATTTGAACACAGAGCCCAAATAGTGATCACACTATCACTGCTGAAAGACACATCATTGATATTGCTGGAGGGGATTTACAGTGAAAAATTCCCAGGAGTAATTTTCAATAGGTTTACTTAGCCATGATGTTGTCTGCCAATAAACATAAGCTTCTTGAAGGCAGAGGCCACATGTAATCTGTGCGTACGATTAGGAAATTGAGGTAACAAAGTTCTTCCTGGTATAAGACACTGGAAAAGAATTTACTATCTGAAAAAAATATTAGGTTTCAGATACTGATTGAAGGGTGGAATGGAAAGTAGAGAGGTGAGGTGAAAGGAAAAAGGACTTGGGCACTGTATCTAGAATAGGCTTAACCTGAAGATTTGGAGAAAGTAGACCTCCAAGAGCAATGAAACCAGATTTAGCACTAGAGGGTGGATTTGTCATCACCTAGACTTTTAATATGTAGAAAAGGGGGAAAAGCCAGATAATAGAACTGACATACCATGAAGGCTCTTAATTGGGAAGGTATAAAACCTACATTATCAAAGATGGGGCAACAGCTTCAAAATCATCCTTAACAACTCCAGTGAGTCAAGCTCTTAAAATTTCACCAGCTCAACAATAGGAGCATTATAGTATTTGCTCCTAAAATGTGTCTTCAATTGCTTTAAGAACTTCTTTTAATTCTAAAGTGACTTGGTAATAGTCATCATTGCATCTGTACATTATGACACTAGTATAGAACAAGAAATGTTCCTAGCCCACAGCAAGGATAGTTTAAAGGTCAGAGCCAGTTTCTGGGCAGTGAAATAAAATGCCATTTAAATAAAAACAACCGATTAGTTAAAAATAAAAACCTGAATAAAGCTTATGAATGTATTTTTTTAAGGTTTTTAGTCTCCTAATAAATTGATAAAGAAGCCAAAAGGAAACAGATATTTGTTAATTTCCTATTACTGCCCAAGCTAAATAAAAGAGGTTCTTATATAAAATCCTCTGCATATATTATTGGTTTACATTTTTCCAATGTCCTTGATCCTAACTCATCACATAAAAATATAATTTCATTAGATGTACTTATTCTATTTTCATATCACTTAGTGAGTGTAAAATGTTAGAAGACTCATCTTTAAAATCAACTCAGGCCACAGATTCCTTATTAGTACATATTAATAACTTGATGAGCGAACATTCAAACAACTGCTTCAGTGGCAAACAATACTGGAATCGTGATTATAGCAGTCCTCAGAAGAAATCCCATTTAACTCAAGGGGAAAATGCCCCAAGAAAAGCATCTCATTACTCTTTCAATCATCATCATGATCATCTTGTGTGTGTGTGTGTGTGTGTGTGCGCGCGCGCACGCATGTGCGCGCACGTGTGTGACAGAGAAAGAGAGAGCATATACAAAAGAGAGTAAGACTGCAAGAGAAACAGAGAGCACTCTGTATAACATCAAATGTATTAATTCTGTCATATCAAAGATTGGGAGAAGTTTCAACAGATGATATTTGACATGTAATTAAAAGACAATAAAAGGGACTCTCTATTTACTTCACCAAATGGATTTCCAAGTATATGTCTTCTTCCAGAAAGCCCCGTTTGAAATCAAAATACCAAAGGAGTGACAAGCCAACAACCCCTTACTGCAGAGTTGTTTATCACATTTGCTTTAGTCACCAGGAGCGGCAGACACTGACTAGCTGTCCATCAGACCCATTTCCTCTCCATCCTAGACATACAGCTATTAATAGAATCTATTTCCCAGTCTCCTTTGCCATCGAGTGTGGCCATGGACTGTGAGCACAAGTTCTTCTTCTACTCCTTATTCAAAAAACCTCACACACATTCTACATGTCCTTTCTTATGTCAGCTGTATGTAGAAGTTCTTGGCAAGCTTGGGATAGACATATTGAAGATGATAGAGCTACTAGATAAAAGTAGCTCTAGTCAGTCTGGAGCACCCAGTTTGGACTTCATACGCATTAAATAGATGAGATTTGAGTAACGGACTTACTGTTACTGCAGTTCCATTTACTAACACCCAGCCAAGCCTTTAGAGAATGAAATATAGGACAGATTAAACCTTTGCAATCAGAGAAGAACCAGCATTAGATAGGTCCTACAGTAGGAGGTCCTGGGCAGCTACTGGGAAGCTTAAGGTGCAATAGTGGGAAGTGAAGAGGCAACAAGGAAACACTTCTCTGTTTTTTTGCTATTTTGCCTGAGGACAGCCCTTGTTACAGTAATAAAACTGAAGCCACAAGATGAATCACCCCAGCATGGTACTATTTATACCTCTGATCCCTACTCATGTTCTTGTTCAAAGAGCACAGATTTATAATTTTAATTATCTAAAACTTGTAGAGATTTAAACATCTGTTTTAAGTGTTCAATAACTATTAGAAAAGCAATCCATTTTTCTTTAAGGCAAGGCATAATTTACAGTTTTCTGCGACATGCACAACTCACTATAACCAATGCCCAAGGGGGAAATTGAGAGAGAAGCAGGGAGCACTTTAATTAGCCCACAATTAATGCCATTTATGCTGCCTCCCGTGAAATGTAACCACCCTAAAGAACAGTAAATCATTCAATTACCTATATTGACGTGTTATTTAGCCCTGAAGCCAAAAGCAATAGTATTGATGTTGAGTATTCTCAGTATTGGACTTAGATGGCAGTCCATGGGCCACTTGCTCAGGCTGAAAAGTACTCAGGAGGCATTTAACCAAGTCAGAAGCTGCCACCTAGTCTGTAGAATTCAGGCTTGATCTAAGAGTATGTATGATTTGGTTCAGGAGACTTAGTGTGTCACCTCCTCCAAGAATAGTGGTTTAAAAAGAATGGGGAAAAGCAGTGTTCTATCCTATAAATTAAAATTAATTTTTTTTAAAAAAGGAAAAGGAAAGAATGGGGAGGGATGCATGATACCAACAGGAAAACACACAAAATTTAAACAGGCACATTTCTAGAATCAAATAGCTCTCTCTCAGATTGCCCCCTAATTAGAATACCATCTTTATATTGCCTTTAAAAAGCAGAATCACATTCAAATAGAAAGAAAACTGAGTCAGGGTCAGGTAAACCAGTCCCAGCTTTATCTGAACATAAGGAAAGTATAATCCTTCTTTTGAAACTCAAATTGATCATTATGACTCTACTGATCTGAACTTTTTGAATGGCTTCTCACTACTTTTAGGATATAGTTTAAATCCTTATCATGGCCAAATCATCTGGCTCCTGTCTCCTTCTCCAATCTAATCTATCATGTTCCACTCACACTAATCTTTAAGTTCCTCATTAGTGGAGAAAGCTTCTTCCCACCTCTGGACTGTTCACAGACCCTCTGCCTGGAATGCCTTTTTACCCTTACATTTCTTCCTCCAAATAACTCCTTACTCATTATTTAGGTTTCTGTTCAAAACATCCCTTTTCCAGGCAGATCTTCCCTGTTCCCTCAGAATAGGCCAAGGCCATTTATTATCCGCTCTCATAGCATTTCCTCTATTTCTTGTATTCCTAAACTTCTATAATGTGATAATGTTATCTTTAAAATAAAATTTTAAAACCTTCAGCTACCAACACAGGATATTCTACTATATCATATCAGCCAACTACAGGACAGAATTGTCTGGTTGGGAAGGGGGAAATAAAGAACAATGGTGGACTATAAGGCACTTTTAGTGAAGGCAACAAAAAAGGAGTACATCGGAAGAGAGCCTGGAAAAATCAGAGGGGTGAAGACCCTGAAGAGGCATCTAAAAGAACAGAGGTAGAGAAGGAGAGGGGAAGGAGACTCATGACTGACCTTCTAACTACAGCAATGATTTCCCTGGTCCTCAATGCATCGAGAGAACTAGACAGTGGGAAATGATATTCTGATACTCCCTTTCTGACTCGATCATGCTGATGAAGCCTAAAAATAAGCCTTAATGACACTTTCAGTTTTTGTTTTCTTCTCTAAATTACTAAGTAATGTGCAAAATAGAATCACAGATGAGATGGAGATGAGGCAGGGATGAGGAATCACGTAGAGATTACAATTTACTTTTTTTTTCCTTTTTAGTTTGCTATAGGGCATGTGCACTCATGAGAGAGTGAAAAAGCACCCCCAGTGTGATGACCACATGGTAATCCTTTCTCTTTCACTCTCCCCTCAGGATCTTGGTCACACATGCACGCACACATACCTGGCAAATTTTTCAAGCTTCCAGGTCCAGGACTCAAATGGCAGTCAGTCATGTGGGATCCAGCCATCTCAAGCACCATGCCATTGGCTGGCCCACAATGTACTTTTTAAAAAAAATCTGACTTATAGAGACCAGCTGATGGCATAATGATTATGTCACTGGACTCGCACATTGTTGACCACAGTTTGAGTCCTTGACCTGGTGGCTTGAAACTCACACCAGGAACATGTTCATGAGTGCCCAAAATCCTAAGAGAATGGAGGAGAAGGGAGTGCAGAATGGCCATCTCCTCCTGGGGGTGTGATTTCTTGCCTTTTGTCTCTCTATCTCTCTCTGTCTTTTCAGGGAGTGCATGCACCTTATAGCAAAATTCTCTCTCTAAAAAAGTTGACATACAATAATTTTATATATTTATGGAGCACAAAGTGATTTTTCAGACTAATCACATTAGTGGTCAGATTTCTTATCAGATCAGATTAATTAGTATATTCAACATCATACTTTGTGTTGACAGATGAATAGATTAAAAATATGATACATACACACACAGTGAAATACTATTTGGTCATAAAAATGAACAAAATTCTGTCATCTGGGGCAGTGTGGGCATGCGTAGAGGACATTATATTAAGTAATTTACTTTTAATGATAAATTTAACTGCTTGATAATAACATTTATAGATTTTGCAAATCTAGAAGATAGACATCTCTAACTTTTGTGGGCTTCGTAATTATACAAACTATATCTGATATCAGACAATATTATGAGAAGAACATGTAAATTGCAACATGATCCATTATTTTCAGTTTCCTGAAAAGTGAACAGAACCAGACAGTTCCTGAAGAATTCCTATATATATACATATATGACTGTATGTGTGTGTGTATATGTGTGTGTGTGTGTGTATAGTACTTTTCTTCTTTTAAGTACATTCTTCTTTTTTAAGATTTATTTAATTTTACTTATTATTATTATTTAATTTGACTAGAGAGAGACAGGGAGAGAGAGGGAGAGTGAGAAAGCAAGTCACCAGGTTCGGGACTCGAACCGTGGTCAGCCATGTGGTAATCCAGCCCCTTAACCACCATGCCACCTGCCAGCCCTGCAGTACATTTCTTACAGTGATTTATTTATTTCATGAGTCAGAAAAGGGTGGGTGGAGAGACTGAGAGACAAATAGCACCCTTAACAGGGTCTTAATTCCACAATCCACCCCAGCCTCAGTCAGCTAGAATCATGGGTACTCACATGACTGGTGTACTCAGCGACGTCTCTGGATATGAACTAGGAACCTTCCTATGTGGGTCAGCCTCATAGAGCATTATGTTTTACCACTGAGCCACAATCCATCCCTTTTAGTAATTAAAAAAAAAATAAGACTAGAAGCTAATCTAATTCTAACAGCTTTATTAAAAATCCTTATTGTTTTTACTTTTGTTTTATTGTTTTTACTGATTAATACATTAATATACACTCACACAATTTTTGAAAAAAAATTGTTGTAAGATGCAGAGAGATGTCAGAGAGAGACAGAGAGAGAGAGAGAGAGAGACAAAGAGAGAGAAAAAGTAAGAAAGCATCTCCCAGGATGGATGGCCATGCAGCAATTCCTTTTTCTCCATTATCCCCTTGGGATCTGGGACATGGACATGGGCACGGACACACACACCCACACCCACACCCACACACACACCATTTGTTTTCTAAACACCCTGGTCCAGAACTCAAACTGCGCAATCAGCCATGTGAGATCCAGCCACCTTAACCACCATGCCACTGTGTGGCCCTAAATTAAAAAAAAAAAAAAAAAAAAAAAAAAAAAAAAAAAAAAAAAACTATAGTAATAGCAAACTATTATCTATAGTAATAGTTCTAAAATGTTTTAGATTTTAATCATTCACTATAGTAATGATAACAGCAGATATTTACTAAGGTGTTATGCTAGCTAATATACATCCATAGGACTATTATTTTCATTCCCATTTTACAGAAGAAGAAATATAAGCTTAAAGAGATCATATAAAGAGATCATATATCCACCCTGAGGCCACGTGGCTAGGAAATTTTAAAGGCAGGACTTGGACCCAGGACAAGACCTAGGTCAGTCTATCTTAGCCATTCCTCCATACTGCTAAGTAGTAAACTATCTAGTGAAAGTCCCTCAGAAAGAAGTATGGGTCAGGCTGACTGAAGGGTCAAGTATGTCTCTTGTGGGCATTACAGATAACTAAAAATAAAACATGCCAATGATTGATAGAGTTCTCTTGATGTCATTTCTTCCTAAATGATTGTGCAAAAATTTCCTGCTTCTGAATTTAATCCAAAAACTCTTACACACAAAAAAAAAGATCCTGTAAATACGTAAAAGATCTGTCAGCTAGTTCCCTGGCTCCCTGCTTGTCCTGGGTTTAGCACAGTGACTCTTCTCTTGGTTTCCCAGGCAAGAGTGTCACTACTTTGACCAAATCTCCAGTATTGATTAAACCGGGAAAGCCCAAATGAGGACTAAATTGAAAGGACATGAGACCTAGCTACAATCCAAGAGCTGGTGCTTATTCAATGTGACTGAGACTAAATAGAGCAGGGCTGTTGCTTGAAATGGCATGTGAATTAGCACGCTTTGCTCTATCTTCCTTCCTTTCTCTCTCTCTTTCCTACCTCCCTCTGATCTACCACCCTGGAGAGGAATCGTGAAGGCCTTTCCAAAGATAAGAGGAGTTCATTTCCCACTACGAAGCCAGGAAATACTCCAATTTCTCAGGCAGTCAACCCTCCAAGAACCTATGTGTAGTGATTGCACTGAAGGCAACAGTCAACTGGGCTCCTCAAGGCGCTGCTTTGTGTCAAACACACACAGCAGGCCCACTTCTGCTCGCAGCTACTCATGGAGTGCTCACTACAGCTCTCTGAAAGCTCCAGGCTGGTTCAGGAGAGCTGCAGGACCTCCAGGCCTTTTAGAGGGGATTATATTTGAAAACTATTAATACTTTATCTAAACTTGCTGTAACTGGAGTTCCAATCAGAGCTTTTGGACAGCACCTGAGAAGGCAATTTCTTAACAAGGTGACAGTCTGTCATCTGAACCACAATTTTCAATATTGGTCTTAATGTTTATTACATGCATGCATACACACACACACACACACACACACACATGCAATCAACATATAAAAATAATCAGGGGAGAGAAGAATAGGAGAAGAACCCTTAGGAACAGAGGGAGTGAAATAAACCATGGAATATTGGACACTGCTTCCCTTGGAGCACTTTAGAGTAGTTGCAGATTACATTCTCACACCTCAGAGTCAGGAAGTTTGCTAGGTGTCATTCTTGCTCCCCATTGCAATTTCTTTTACTTTTTTAAGCCTCCTTTTGGCTTATGTCCATCTGACTATACCACATTTTCTCTTTCTTTCCGTAGCTGTCAATAACTTTCACTTATCAGACCTTGGTATCTTCCTACTCGAGTCCTGTCATCATTCCTGATGATGTCAATATTCATGTAGATGGTTCTTCCAATTTCCCAGTTTCTCAGTTGCTTCACTTCTTCATTTCTGTTGATCTTCTCCTGCACCCCATTTTTTAGACTAAATTTTTACCTGACATATAATAATTGTACATGTTTATGGTGTACACTTTTTCATTGTTTTGAAAAATATTTCGCCAGAAGGCACCTGCACTCACCAGTAAGAGATAGAAGGGAAAATGGGGGTGCAGGGAAGGTGAGGGGAGAAAGAACCATCTTATTGGGATGTAGTCACACTGCAGTCCTTTCTATATTTCTCCATCCTGTCAGGATTTGGGACACATATGCTTGGCATGCTTTACTTTTCTTTTTTCTTTCATTTTAGAATTGACATGTTTAATAAATCATAAACTTAACACTATAAGTGTTGGAAGAAAAGTTTCCTGAATGAGGGATTAGAATCCCATAGAATAAGAGGATTCTCATACACAAATGATCAAAGGGGGAAAGAGAAGGCTCATTTTCCTTTTTGAAAAATTACTTTTTTAAATACATTTTATTTTTTATAAATTCAACCACTGTATAACATTACAGCATGCAAAATAAATTTTCCCAGCATGAATATACTGCATAATATTCCAGTTAATTATCATACATGTTATCAGCAGATAATGTTCCATTTTTGTGATCCTTAGATGTTTTGTTTCTTTTTGCCCTCAATTCCCTTCCTCTCACTCTCCCCCATTTCCCACCCTCCTCTCAAACTGACTCTAGTATCCACAGTTGTTCCCCATGCTTTTGTATTTTCCAATCTTTCCATTTCTGCCACAGAGTGCAGGCATTCAGTATACATTGAGCGAGGACATACAATGACTCTCATTGTCTGGTTTGTTTTGCTTTGTAGTAAATCTTCCATATTTGTCCACTTTATATCAAATTCCAGGATCTCATTTTTTATGGCTGAGTAGTATTCCATAGTGTATATGTGTCACACTTTTTCAATCTATTCATCTTGTAGACATTTGGGTTGGTTCCATGTCTTAGGAATAGTGAATAACACCATAATAAACATAGATGTGCAAGTGTTTTGCCAACTGAGTGTATTCCTATCCTTTGGGTAAATACTGAGGAGTGGAATTGCTGGATCATATGGTAGTTCTATATGTAAGTCTTTGAAGAATGCCCATATTGTTCTCCACATTTGCTGTACGAATTTATATTCCCACCAACACTGTAAGAGAGTCCCCTTTTCACCACAGGCTCTCCATCATTTATAGTTTTTTATTTATTTTTTTATCTTAGCCATTCTGACTGGGGTTAGGTGGTATCTCGTGGTTTTGATTTGCATCTCCCTTATGATAAGAAATGTTGAGCATTTTTTTCATAAGCTTTTTGGTTGTTCATATGTTTTCCTTAGAGAGTGGTCTGTTCAGCTTATTTGTCCATCTTTTAATCAGGTTGATCATTTTTATCAGGTAACCTGCTTGAGTTCCCTGTATATTCTAATTATTAGTTCCTTATATAAGACAGAGTTTGCAAATATATTCTCCCATTCTGAGGATTGCCTATTTACTCTATTATTTCTTCTGCTGTGCAGAAGCTCTTTAACCTAATCTAGTCCTACTCATCTATTTTTGATATTTTTGCCTATGCTTTTGGGGTCTTATTTTTAAAATGTTTGTCTACGCTGATGTCTTCAAAAGTTTTCCCTGTGTTATCCACCAGTAGTTTTATAGTTTGAGGTCTTAGATTTAAATCTTTGATCCATTTTGAATTGATTTTTTTTCATGGTAATATATAGGTGTGCAGTTTCATCTTTCTACAGGTGGATACCGAGTTTTTCTGGCCCCATTTGCTAAAGAGATTTTCTTTTCCCCACCTGGTGGACTAGTGCCCTCTGTCAAAAATCAGTTGCCTGGGAATCAACACAGGACATAATGGTTATAATGTCACTAGACTCCCACATAGTCGACCACGGTTGGAGTCACGGACCTAGCAGCTTAAACTCATGTTTAAGGGGACATGTGCATGTGTGCCCAAAATCCAGGGAAGAGAATGGTGGAGAAGGGATTGTGGTATAGCCATTCTCTGCAGGGGTGGGAGGTGTGATTTCTTGCTATATGTTTCTGTCTCTGTCTCTCCAGCAAGTGCATACACCCTATGGCAAAAATCTTTCTTTAAAAAAATCAGTTGGCTGTATGTTTTGGGGTATATTTCTGGATTCTCTATCCTATAACATTGGTCTACATGCCAGTACCAAGCTGTTTTGATTATCACAGCTTTGTGATAATTTTGGGGTCAGGGAGTGAGATACCTCCTACTCCACTCTTCTTGCACAGAATTGCTTTAGCAATACAGGGTCTTTTATAATTCCAAATTCTGATTGTTTTTTCTAAATTGGTGAAGAATATCTCTGGTAATTTTATTGGGATTGTATTCAATTTGTAGATTAATTTGAGTAGGATTTACATTTTGATTATAATAATTCTTCCAATCTAGGAATATGGTATATCTTTCTACTTTTTTGTGTCATTTTAAATTTATTTTTTAAGTTTTTCATAGTTTTCCTTGTAGAGGTCTTTGACATCTTTAGTTAGGTTTATTCCTAGTTAACTGATACTTTTTGTGGCTATTGTAAATGGGATTGTGTTCTTTAATTCTACTGTCTGCTCATTGTTGGTATATAGAAATGCTATAGATTTTTGTACGTAGATTTTTTGATCCTGAAACATTACTTATCACTTCCAGGAGTTATTTTATGGATTCTTTTGGATTTTCTATGTATATAATCATATCATCTGCAAATAGAGATAACTTCACCTCTTCCTTCCTTATTTGAACGTCTTTTATTTTATTCTTTTATGGTTGCATTTGCTAGGACTTCCAGTACTATATTGAAAAGAAGTGGAAAAAGTGGGCTGCCTTGTCTTGTTACAGTTTCTAGTAGAAAATCTTTCAGCTTTTCCCCATTTATTAGGATGTTAGCAATGGGTTTTTACATATGTTTTTTATTGTGTTGAAAAGTCCCTCTTATGCTGAGAGTCTTAATCATGAAGGAATGTTGTATTTTATCAAACACTTTTTCTGCATCTATTTATATGATAATATAGTGTTTATACTTCTTTCTGTCAATATGCTGTATTACATTTATGGGTTGTTTTGGTTTTTTTAATTTTTTATTTCATTTTCTTTTATACATTCCATCACATTACTATTTGGCTTACAAAATGGATATTTCAACAGGTGAACATTTCTCCCTAGTACAGTTGATAAAACTATAAAATATCTTCAACAGGTAATACCACATTTCTTTGTCCCATTAATGCTTTGCCTTCCTATTTTTCTTCTAAATGTCCTTCCTCAGACCCTCCTCTTTCACACACACTATATCTGGTATTTACATTTATATACTGTGTTTCTATATCCTTTAGTCAATCAGTTTCAGTCATAGAGTGCAGACATTCGGTATATATTAAGTGGGGACATGCAAACCATCCTTGCAACCCTGAAATAAAGCCTACCTGGTCGTGGTGTATAATTTTTCTAATGTGTCATTTGATATGATTTGCTAGTATCTTGTTGAGAACTTTTGCATTTATATTCCTCAAAGATAATAGTCTTCAGCTTTCTTTTTCTGTTATATCCTTGTCTGTTTTGAGGATGAGAGTGATAGAAGCTTCATAAAATGAATTTGGGAGGGTTCCTTCCTTTTGGATCTTTAAAAAATAGTTTGAACAGAATGGGGGTTAGCCCTTCTTTAAAAGTTTTGTATAATTCAGTACTGAAACCGCTGGGACCTAAGCTTTTTTTGTTGAGGGGGTTATTTATTACTGATTCAATTTCATTGCTTGTTATTGGTCTATTCAGGGTTTCTATGTCTTCTTGTTTCATTCTTGGTAGATTACATGTGTCCAGAAATTTGTCCATCTTATCCAGGTTTTCTTGTTTGTTGGTGTAATAGTCACTCACAATATTCCCTAATGTTCTTTTGTATTTCTGTTATATCTGTTGTAATATTGTCTGCTTCACTGTAAATTTTATTTATTTGGTTCTTTTCTCTCTTCTTAATTAGTCTAATTAACAGCGTATCAATTTTATTTATTTATTTTCTTAAAGAACCAGTTTTTGGTTTCATTTATTTTCTGAATAGTTTATTCTCTATTTTATTTATTTCTGCTCAAATCTTTATTTCTTTTCTCTTGGTAATTTTGGAGTTTTTTGGTTTTGTTTTTCCAGTTCCCTAAGGTGTGTTGTTAGGGTGTCTATTTGTCATCTTGCCATCTTTTTCCTATGTGCACTATAATTGCTATGAACTTTCCTCTTATGAGATGAACAAATTCCTGGACACATATAATCTACCGAGATTGAGCCAGGAGGATATAGAAAGTTTGAATAGGCCCATAACAAGTCAGGAGATTGAATCAGTAATAAATAACCTTCCAACAAAGAAAAGCCCTGGCCCTGATGGATTCAGCTCTGAATTCTATAAAACATTCAAAGAAGAGATAATCCTCATCCTGCTAAAGTTATTTCTAAAGATCCAAAAGGGCGAATCTCTCTCTAATTCATTCTATGAAGCTTCCATCATCCTTATACAGATAAGGATAGGACAAGGAAGGAAAACTATAGACCAATATCTCTGATGAATATAGATGCAAAGATTCTCAACAAGATACTAGCAAATCATATCCAACAACTTATAAAAATAATTATACATCATGATCAGGTAGGCTTTATTCCAGGAATGCAAGGTTGGTTCAACTTATGCAAAACCATAAATATAATACACCACACCATATTAACAGAAAAAAAGATAAAAACCTTATGATCATATCAATTGATGCAGAAAAAGCATTTGATAAGATACAACATCCCTTCATGATCAAGACTGTCAGCAATATTGTCATAGAAGGGTCATTTCTCAACACAATGAATGGTATCTATGAAAAACCCATAGCGAACATCATCCTGAATGGATAAAAGCTGAAAGTGTTTCCTCTAAAAGCAGGTACAAGACAAGGATGCCCACGTTCTGCAGTCCTTTTGAATATAGTACTGAAAGTCCTCACCAATGCAATCAGAAAAAAGGAAAAAATAAAAAGCACTCAAATAGGAAAAGAAGAGGTGAAACTCTCTCTATTTGCAGATGACATGATTGAATACATAGAAGACTCCTGGTTTCCATGAAAAAATTACTGGAAGTAATATATGAATAGAGCAAAGTTGTAGGATACAAAATCAATGAATCTTTTGAGTTTAGTCTTAATTTCATCAGTAGTTGTGAAGCCATTCAGGAGTAGGTTGTTTAATTTCCATATGTGTGTGTATTTTTGAGGATTTTTTTTTTCTGAAATTAATTTCCAGTTCTTTTTTTCTTCTTTTTTTTTTTTTTTTTTTTTTGGAGAGGTTTTTGCTATAGGGCACGTGCGCTCGCCAGACAGACAGATAGAGACAGAGAGACAGAAAGCGAGAAATCACCCCCCAGGGGGGATGGCCACGCCACAATCCCTTCTCCTCCATTCTCCTCTCGGGATCCTGGGCACACACGCACATGCGCCTGGCGTGAGTTTAAGCCACCGGGTCCTGGAGGCGAACCGTGGTCGGCTACGTGGGAGTCCAGTGACATAGCCATTACGCTAACTGTTGGTCCCTAATTTCCAGTTTAATTCCATCATGGTCAGATAGGAAGCTGGATATAGTTTCCATGACTTTGAATTTGTAGGGGCTTATTTTGTGTCCTATCATGTGGTCAATCTTTGAAAAAGTTCCATGTGGGTGTGAGAAAAATGTGTATTTTGTGGTTTTTGGGTGGAAAGTTCTATAGATGTCTGTCAAGTTTATTTCATTTATGGTGGCATTTAGATCCTGTATCTCTTTGCTTATTTTTTGTCTAAATTATCTGTCCAAAGGAGGTAGTGGGGTGTTGAGATCCCCAATGATTATTGTGTTGCAGTCTACCTTTCCCTTTAGATCTAGCAGTCTTTCTTTCACATATTTGAGTGTTCCTGAGTTGAGTGCATAAATATTTATAAATGTTGTATCTTCTTGGTACTCTAAAATGTCCTTCTCTGTTTTTTATTACAGTTTTTGTCTTAAAGCCTATTTTGTCTGATGTCAGTATCTTGACTCCAACCTTTCTTTATTTACATTTTCTTGGTATATCTTTTACTAGCCCTTCACTTTTAGTCTATGTATGTCTTTATCCATGAGTTGCATTTCTTGTAGGCAGCAAATAGGTTTATGTATTTTTTATCCATTCAGCCAGTCTCTGTCTTTTTATTGGAGAATTTAATCCATTAACATTCAACATTATTATCGATATTTGCAGATTTGTTCTCTTATTTCTATTTGTTGCTTTTTTTGTTCTCTTATTTCTATTTGTCTCTCTTTAATTTTCCAGATATAGTACTCCATTCAGAAGAATCTGACCTAGTATTGATTAATTCTTTCAGATTTTGCTTTTCTGAGAATGTTTTTATTCATTTTCCCCATTTGAAGGATAATCTTGTTCGGTATAGTATTTTTGGTTGAAATTGTTTTTCTTTCACTGTTTTGAATACAAATTCCCATTCTTTTCTTGCCTACATTGCTTCAGGGCTTTATCTTCCAGTGAGAGAAGTTTGTATGCTGCCAGCTTTAGGTGTTGATTCCTTTCCCACTCTCTCATGGCCAGGGGCACCTGGGGCTGAACTGGAGAGTCTCAATTAAAGGAGGGAGTAGTAATCACATGGTTCAATAAATTACAAAATCTTAAAATACTCCTGGATGGGCAGAAGGCAGCTAGAGGTCTGAGGCAGTCTTCCTGCCTCAGTTTGTCTCACTGAACACTGCTACTCCCTGTTCTGTGGCACGGTTCAAGGGATTAATGGCAATGAAGGGATGTGGGAGGGGCCTGGCATGTTTTTAAAGCCACCAGGGACCAAGATTCAAACCGTTTAGTTGGCCATGTAGGACCTGGCTCTCTTTACCAGACCACAGGGATGGCTTTTTTCCCAAATATATTTGTACAACGCCACTGTACCCAGTCTTAATCACCCATTCTTAAGTTTCCTGAATCTACTTCACATTCCAAATCACTAACTTTAGTATGCTGTCCTTTGTCCATAACTTGTTATTTTTCCACTTTACATATTTGAATACTTCCTCTACAACCATCCTTTGACTTTGTTAAGATCTTCAATCCATTGATTTATTTACTTTCTTCTAGTCCATTAACTATCTTTACTTTACCTTGCTTTTTATCCAGTTTAGATCCCTCCATTCATTCTTCTAATAACTCTTGTCAACATCCTAAAGTTGCTCACCTGTCATTTCATGTCATACATTTGGCAAAATTTGGATGAATGTAATTGTCTACCTTTACCATATCTGCATCAGAATAATCAATAACTTCTGTGCAAAGTTATACAAGGTAAAGATTGGGATCAAATGTGTTCATGACCACCAACTTCATATATATTCTCAATACCACCTGCAATGCTAATAAATGTCTTTGATCAATTCATTCCTCACTTTCTACAGACTACTTCAGATTTTCTCCGATCTCTTCAAATCTCCATTGACTCCATCCTCCTCCCCCTCTCTGCACAGATTATAGAGGAAATTAGTCACTAGGTATAAATTATCTCCTTTTCCTAACTACAAACATAAAAAGCCTACCTATAATTATGTGTCCTTTATTTAAGAGTCAGCTCTACCACTTCCTAGATGTAGGAATGCTGTCAAAGCACATAGCCTTTCTATGCTTTTTATTTTCTATGAAATAGGTTTAATAGTAGTATCAAATTAATAGGGTTATAAAGTTTAATGAGTTAATATTGTAAAGTGTTTAGGACAGTACCTGGCACATAGCGAGGCCTATTTAACTGTTTGCTATTTTGGGTGTTACTATTATCCTCCTTTTCTCATGTTATAATAAAGGAACTAGCATCCCTCTCAGCTAAGATAAATTCCTCCACCTGTGCCTAATATCCCATCTCTTTCATTTATACTAGGAGCCTCTCACTATTTAATAAGAATTTGCTAAGTGCCTACCATGTATCAAACATTTTCCTGGACACTGGTCATATAAGCAAATATGGATTTGTAGTATTCAAAGTACATCAAGCAGTTCATCAGATTTAGAGCCAAATGAGAAAGGCAGTCATAGGTGAGATGGGAGAAGTAACTGTACCCATAATATATAGGAAGAATTAATGTTTACTGGACTCTCATTGGCTGCATTTCATTTTTTAGATTATGAACAAAGCCACAAATTTAATTTCACATATGACCTGATAGCTGATATTAGTGAACCATTCAGATTAGTCAGCTTTTTGCTAAATTGTTACAACATGTCAGGATCCACACCAAAGCCCAGGTGGATGACAGAGCTCATTCAAAAATTAAAGGAGTTTAAATCAAGAACCTGCATGTGGCCCTGTCAAACCCATCTATCAACATCTATCCCTGTTGTAATCTATACCTTGGCCCCTCAAAGATCTGTTCCTTGTCTTCAATCTTACGCCATCTCTTTGCTTTGGAATTTTCCTTTTGCCTCATGTAGTGTAGCTTGTGTTTATGCTGTAGTGCTTAAAAACGCAGACTCTGTCATTTATTAAATAAGCAAGGTTTTTAACTTCTATATGTCTCTGTTTCCATATTCATAAATCTAAAATAGTAATATCAGCTATCTCATAACTTTTGTAAGGCTTAAATGGTCCAGTACATGTTAAGTACTTAAAACACTGCCTGACCTGTGGTAAACAGTTAAGTCATGGTCTCTCAAGATAAGTTTGCTCTGAGTACCATGCCCAGCTCTATACCTTACTAGCAATGTGACCTCAGGTAAGTTAATTTACTTCTCTAGGTCTCCATTATTTCACTTGTAAACTGAGGATAACATTAGTACTGGTTTTATAGGTTGTTACGAGGATAAGTGAAATACAATGCATGGAAAGCATTTGCAACATAGGAACTGCTCCTGTTATTTTAAATTTACTACAGAATATATATGTTTTCTAGGGACAGAAAGGGGGGAGGCAGTGAGAAAGCACACCCCAGGTGGGAACGGCCATGCTGCAATCCCTTATCCTACATTCTCCTCTTGGGATTCTGGGCACACATGCACACAAGCCAGGCCTGTCAAGCTGCAGGGTCCAAGACTCAAACCATACAGTCAGCCATGAGAGATACTGTCACCTTAACCACTGCACCACCAGCTAGCCCCTCCTCTTGTCATTGTAACTCTAGCCTCAGAGTTTCTCTTTAAAAATCCAGATTCCCCATACCTTCCTCCCCATGTAAAACTATATTATCTGTTGCCATATATTTTCTTCCTCAGCCCTTGACCACTTTTCCAATTTTTCCAATTTGAGTTATTTATCTACTCTTTACAGGATCCCTTCAAAGCTAAGGTTCCTGTCCACAATCTGAGAGTCTACCTACCTAATATTATATGCACTTTCTGTCACCCAAAACATTGATAGAAGTAAACACTTCAACTATCACTTGTTCCATATTTATCCCATTTGTTTTTTTGTTTGTTTGTTTGTTTATCCCATTTGTTTTCATGAGTGATTTTAACATATTGAGATTCAACCTCAAATCAAAGTAGTTCCTACAAATAAGACAGAGCAGACTTGAGAAAGGGCTGGAGTTTGACTGTGGAAAAGTACCCTACAAAAGATGACACAGAAGATTTAGCCAAGAAGATAAGGCCTGGGGACCAAAGAAAAGCCATATCAATCACCCAAAGGGCTCGTGCTTAGGTGTGGTGGAAAGGCGATGCTGGGTAGCAGGGGTTCTATCAGGGACAAGGAAACTAGGGAGAGTGAAGCAGCAATAGTCTGGTATGAAAGCATGGAAAATGATCTCATTTCTTCCTCAGTATGACTTCAGGCAAATCCATTAAGATTTCAGTTTTTGTTTCTTTTGCAGAGCAGTAAAACAACCTCTCAACAAGCCACTTCTCCCCTATGCAATGTGACTGGAAACTTCCACCATCAGAAATTCCTTGCTCTAGGTTAAATGACTAATCCTAAAATCACCCTTAAAAATTCATTTATTTCTGGAGAGACATATATGATCCCATTAACATGGACAAGCTAAGCAACTGTCTTGGGCTTTTTTCTCTTCCTATAATGGAATACCTGAGACTGGGTAATTTGTAAATAAAAGAGGTTTTTTTTTTTGGTTGTTTTTTTTTTTTTTTTTTTTTTTTTTTTTGAGAGGTTTTCGCTATAGGGCACGTGCACTCACCAGACAGAGAGAGACATAGAGACAGAAAGCGAGAAATCACCCTCCAGGGGGGATGGTCACGCCGCAATCCCTTCTCCCCCATTCTCCTCTCGGGATCTTGGGCACGCACGCACACGCGCCCGGCGTGAGTTGTAAGCCACTGGGTCCAAGACGCGAACCGCGGTCGACTATGTGGGAGTCCAGCGACATAGCCATTACGCTAACTGCTGGTTCCCAACAAAAGAGGTTTATTTTAACTCACAGTTCTGGAGGTTAGAGAGTCCAAGATATAGTGGCCCCATCTTGTTGTTTTTTGGTGATGGCCTCATGCCATAATATAACATGGCAGAGGAATGGAAGGGGAAATGGACACATGCAAAGAGACAAAACAGGAGGGGCAGCTTCACATTATAACAACCTGTTCTCATGGTAAATAACCCAGTCTCTTACAAGAGCAGCATCAACTCCTTCATCAGAGCAGAGCCCCTATGATTCAAAAGCTCTTAAAGGCCCCACCACCTTTTAATACCATTATGTTGGCAATTATATTTCTACATGTGTTTTGATGGAAACAAACCATATGCAAATCACAGCACCAGCTGTTGGCAACTCTGTCACCTAGAAGAGCCCTAAGGGATGAGAAACTAGGTTTAAGAAATTCTAGTTAGGGAGAGCTGGTTTCAGGAAAAGTCAGAACAAAACGGTAGGCTTAAATTATGACATTTCCAAGAGGCCCAAAAGCATGCAAGACACAACATAAAGAATGAACCAGGGGAAATGTGTAATTAGAGATAAAGCACTGAAGGCCCAATGGCCCCCTAATTTGCCTATTCAAAAAACATTTTCTTACTTACTCTCATACTTGACCTCAATGTGAAGATGAGTCAGTCAATGATCTCTTCTCTCACTCTTCAAATTCTCTTCCCCAGAGGATCTTCTTTGACATCTCCTTCTCTTTTATCTTATGTATCAAAACAATCTCTGAAAATGCCAAGTCTATCAATATTTAAAAAAAAAACACTCTCCCCTTCACTCCATCTCTATTTTCATTGCCTTAGTTTAATCCCTCTGCATTTAGCACCAGAACACTATTGTAGTCTCTTCTTAACTGCTACTTCTGCAAATTTCCTATCCTATTTCCACATATGCCAGGGTGCCCCAAATCTGAAATCTAACCATGTCTTTCCACTGCTTAAAATTCCTCTGGAACTGAGTCAGCTGGTAGTATAAAGGGTAATTCAATTCTCTGAGAAGTTGGACACACATGGGAAGATCCTGGGTTTGTGTCCTGAGGCTTCCCTGTCTATGTCAAGCACACACACAGGGGCCCATGATGCAGGCTGGCTAAGGTTGGGGTATACTATGACATGAAGAGCTAGTTGAGGTACTTTCTCCTCTCTCTCTCTCTCTCTCAGGAAATGAATAAACTTTAAAATATCATCTGCGTGTGTGTGTGTGTGTGTGTGTGTGTATACACATCCCCCCACCCCAGAATCCAAATGTCTTGGACCTTGGTGACCAGTGAATACAAATGCGGTTACATGAGCCCTATTACCAAAATCACAATAGCTCTGAGCTCTCACCCATTTGACTAGGAGTTGTTTAACCTTTAACAGAATAGTTGTAGAAATCCTCAAGGTGCTTACATGTGTCCATAAATCCTTCCAGGCATCCTTTACTGAAGCAGCTGGCTGAGCCAGGACTCTGCAACCTCAGGTATGGAAGATGCCTAGGAGGATCAATTCCAACCTGGAAGTTTGCTCTGGCTGATGTTTCTCAGGACCTTGGAAAATACTATGTGGTCCAAGTGGTACATTATTTCAATATGCATTATTTGAATGTGGCTACTGCCACAATCCCTGCCAAGCCAATTCTGAAATATCCCAGGTCAGAAGGAAGAGGTGTCAGAACCACTGCTGTCCCTTTCATTGTCTTCAACCTATAACAGGGCAAGTGACTAACTCTAGTCCTTTAAACCACCAATCCTCCAGGTGACAAACACTTGCCCAAAAGTGATCATCATCCAGGTCTTCCTTCTACTTTGTAGTTCAAAAATAATGAAAGACACAGCCTAACTAAAATCCCTTTCTCCCACCATAATAAGAAGCCCATTTCAGGAATACTTCCTTTTACTCTGATCTTCTTTTGGAATGTTCATATCATCTTGGGGCTGGAAGAAGTGCCAGATGAATATGGATACACTCTCAACAGCTCTTGGGAGTTTCCACAGGATATTTGGGTACCACATCCAGCTAAGCTCAGGTGGAAATAATTAAAAAGCTAACACTTATATGGCACATACAGTTTGTCAGGCATTGTTTTAATCACTTTAGTTACTATATATGATACATTAATGTCCTCCTCATTTTATACACAAGAAAACTGAAAAACAGGGGTTAAGTGACTTGTCCAAGGTTATACAGAAAAAACATGTTGCAGAGCCAAAATTAAAATGCAGAGAGTTTGGTTCAAGTGTTTATGTACTAAATCATTCATTTTACTGGAATTGTCCAAATCTATCTCTGAGAAACAGTAATGATTTAGTCCAGCCAGATATGTGTACTCCTTTTCTTCTTCCTTCACCTCCAACAACCACTAATACCCAGCCTCATTGGTAGCCTTTTCAGACATTCTGGCTATACCTATGGATCCATATCCTTAAATAGACCTGCTTCTTACATTTTTGGGGAACTCAGACAAGACTACAAATGAAGGTCCACATATCATACACCCAAGAAAGTTAAACAAGCTGTTAAATAATATATGTTCTGTCTTCTTACCTCGACAGATACACCTTCATAACAATCTGGAAGTTCAAGTATGTATAATTACTGTGCTCCTTAAAGTTCTTCACAAAAATCTGGGAACCAGCAGTTAGCGTAATGGCTATGTCGCTGGACTCCCACGTAGTTGACCACGGTTCGCGTCCCGGACCTGGTGGCTTAAAACTCACACCGGGTGCGTGTGCGTACGTGCCCAGGATCCCAAGAGGAGAATGGAGGAGAAGGGATTGCGGCGTGACCATCCCCCCTCGGGGGTGATTTCTCACTTTCTGTCTCTATGGCTGGCGAGCGCACACGCCCTATAGCAAAAACCTCTCAAAAAAAAAAAAAAAGTTCTTCACAAAAATCTGACAGTGGGAGGAAACCAGGCCACCTCCTTTCTCCTCCAACTCCTAGCTTCATACTACACCATCCTACCTGGTATGTATATGGCTGGGCACCCTAGTCTGAGTATGAAAGATCAATTCACACTCCCCACAACATCCACTCTTTGGGCCTAGAGAGATGCACAGTAATGGTGTCATCTGTCTTTTGGAGAACAAACTTTAGAAAGAGGCCTGCAAAAAACTCTCAAAGTGGATTCCAAGTCGTTTGATGAGAGGAGAAAGAGAGAAAGCAATTATAACAACAGTACCTAGCTCTTGGTAAACACTATAGAGATTTTAGCTATGGTTAATCATCATATAAAAATAAATGCAACAACTGACCACGCGTGCAAATGGGACAAGTATGCATCCCTTGAAAAGGCATGGCAGCCCTGTCTGCTCATGCACAAAATTCCAACATATTTTGGTGAGAATAGACTTTTGGGCTGTAGAAGCACAATCTTCCAGTCCAGAACTCATCAATTTCCATGTGTGAATTCAAACAGATAGAAAAAGAAGTAACATAACTTCATGTTGTAAGCAAATTCTTAACCTGCTGTTAAAGAAAGTTAAATAAAGAAAATTAAGTAAAAACATGTACTCAAGTTTATTCTGATGAACTCCACACAAACATGAGAGTTACTAATTTTTCTTCTATTATATATAAAAGTTAAGAGCTGGAAAAAAGACATGTAATACATACAAACATAGCAAGTTAAGAGCAGGACTGCCTAAGTAGTATAGATAAAGAATATTGAAAGTTTCTCTACACAAAGTTAATTTTCTGGGAGCTGAAAGATGGAGGAGCAGTAAAATACAATGCTTTGCTTAGGCTGACCTACATGGGAAGTTCTTGGATTCAAGTCCACAAATCTTCCTGAGTACTCCAGGCATACATGGGCCCATGATCTAGGGTTGGCTAAGGTTGGAAGGGGATTACAGTATTAGGATCCTGTTGGAGGTGCTCTCTCTAAGTATCTGTCTCTCTCACTCATAGAAAGAAATAAGTAAATAGACATTTAAAAAAAAAGTTAATTTCCCTTAGGTGCCAGAAGTCTCAGCAACTGGAATTCATTTCTTTAGTTTAAAGCATTACCTTTCTTAGAACCACATTTTGAAATGTAATTAAGAATTGGGAGGTCATTTATTAGCCCATTATCATCCAATACAGTATTTGTGCATTAAATTCATCACCAGATAACCAAGAGCTGACAGCAAGGTATTAGGGTTTAGATTCCCCAACGCTCTTACTTGATTCTAGAAAAGAGTGGCCCTAGAGCTCTGAAGACAGAGCCAGAAAGCCAAAGCAAATCCAGAATTTATTTATTTCAAGAAATTTATCATTACGATTCAATGACATCATAAGAAAAAACAAAGAATCCAATTTAAAAATTGTCAAGGGCTAACCATGTAGCCCAGTGATTTAGCAAGTCTAATCCCACATGGGCAACCATGGTTCATATCCCTTCCCCAGAGGGATATGATGAACATGTCAGGTGATTGTGCATACGTGCCCAAAATGCTGACAGGAAGGAGAGATACAGGAACAAGAATAGCAATATTACCATGTTCTATTAGGGAACATTTTGTCTTTTCTCTCTCTCAGAGTGCATAGGCCCTCTAACAATAATAATTTAAAATAATTGGGCAAAGGCCTTAAACATTTCCCTAAAGAAGATATACATATACAAATGGCCAATATACACATGAAAAGATACTTAAACATCACAAATAGTTAAAGATATGCAAATAAAAACCACAATGAGCTACACTTCACATTAGGGTGGCTATTAACAACAAAACAAAACAAAACAAAACAAACCACCAAGTTTTGGTGAGGATGTGGTGAAATTCGAACTCTTGCTTATTGCTGGTGGGATTGTAAAATGGTGCATCCATTGTGGGAAATGGTATAGCAATTCTTTTGAAAATTTAAAGTAGAATTGCCACATGATACAGAAAGTCCTCTTCTGTGTATATAAGTAAGAAAATTGAAACAGAGGGTCAAATGTTTGTACACTCATGTCCATAGCACCATTATTCATAGTAGCTAAAATGTAGATGCTGTTAACAAATGAACAGTAAAACAACATGCGCTGCATTCATATAATGGAATGTTATTTAGTCTTTAAAAGGAGAAAAATTCTGACACATGCTACAACATGGATGAACCTTAAAGACATCATGCTAACTAAAATAAGTCAAGCACAAAATAATATGTTGCCTGATTCCATTTAAATGCAATGTTCATTGTATTCCACTTAAATGCAATACCTAGAATAAACACATTCTTATAGACAGCAAGAAGAATGTAGTTGGCATGGGCTGGAGAGAGGAGGAACTAGGGAGTTAGCATTTAATGAATAAGGAGTTTTAGCTTCTTACTAAAATGAAAAAATTCTGGAGATGGATGGTAGTGATGCTTGCATAATAGGAATGTGCTTAACCCTACTGAACGGTACACCTAAAAATGAGTAGGGAGCCAGCTCTGTGGTCTGGTTAAGGTAGCCAGATCCCACATGGCTGACCATGCAATTTAAATCCTGGACCCAGTAGCTTGAGAAGCATTCTAGGCACATGTGTGTATGCCAGAAATCCTTAAAGGAAGGACAGATGCAGGAGAAAAGATTGTGGTGTGACCATTGCCCATGGTGAGTGCTTTCTGCTCTTCCTCTCTGTCTCTCTCAGGCAATCACATGTACCATCTAGAAAAGAAGGTAAATTTTATGTTTTATATATTTTAACACAATAAAAACATAGTATCTACTGTATACCATAATACTTCTAATCCTCGTGTTAATACTATGTGACTAGTATTTTTTTTTTAAGAGAGGTTTTTGCTATAGGGCATGTGCGCTCGCCAGAGATACAGAGAGAGACAGAGAGACATAAAGCGAGAAATCACCCCCCAGAAGGGATGGCCACACCGCAATCCCTTCTCCTCCATTCTCCTCTCGGGATCTTGGGTACGCAAGCACACACGCCCGACATGAGTTTAAGCCACCGGGTCCAGGACTCGAACTGCTGTCGACTACATGGGAGTCCAGTGACATAGCTATTACACTAACTGCTGGTCCCATGACTAGTATTTTTTGAAAACTCTGTCTTAAAATGTTTTATATTCTGGACCATAGTGTATTCATGTTTGTTTTAATGCTTTAAAAGGGATCTTGAAACCTGAGAACAACCTTAATTTTCTAGAAGAATTTTGTAGTGCTGAGACTGCAAAACTGTCTTCTGACAATTTGAGAAGGGAAACCATAGAATAGAATTTCTCAACCATGGGGTTATTGACATTTTGGACCAGATATTTAGCAGCATCCCTGGGCTCTACCCACTGGAAGCTAGGAAGAAGAAATGTAGACTGAGCCCTGCAAAAAGAGGTCCTGAGAAAGCAGAAAAGTGGGGTACCCTGAACAGGCAAAGAGTAGCCTGAACATGTTAAATGCCTGTGAGGATGAAGAAACCTATTTTGCCTACTTAAAAATATTGTTGAGAATAGTTGGGAAGTTTTAGAGAGAAGATATTTTAACTGAAAATGTTTCAAATAATTCTTAACTCGTTAACATTGCATACTATCCAGGTAGGTAAAGGAGTTAGCTGTCTTAGAATTTTCTTTCTGTGATACAAGTGACTTCTTTGGAATCTTTTCTGTGCTTTTACTGGAATCCTCAAGCCACAAAACAAAGTCAAAGACATATCAGCAACTGTGTAATTCTTTGAACATCACTTTGGGGGGAGTGAACTTTCCGTTTTAGCATTTTATGCTATAATTTTAAACTCTCCAATAACAGCTCTTGGACTCTAGGATCTTTATGATTATATAGCTTTCATTTATTTTATGTCTACTCTGTTGCAGACACCATACATAGGACTTAATTCATACCTTCGCTTTAATCCTTACAATAGCTCTTATAACAATGCCTGTTGTAAAACATTATAATCCTCATTTTCTACATGATGAAACAAACCCAGCAAGATTAAGTGACTTAAGCAAGGCTGCATGGCTAATGATGCCAGATGAGCAGGGATGCTCATGCAGGGGAACCAGAATCAGGTCTGTAAATCTTGCTGCTTGACAAAGAGGCAAGATTTGGTGAATAAGAAAATCTAGGGAGGCCAAAAAGAAGTAGGAAGGGGCCAGCATTTAGCATAATGGCTTTGTCGCTGGACTCCCATGTAGTCAACTGTGGTTCAGGTCCCGGACCTGGTGACTTAAACTCACGCCGGGCGTGTGTGTGTGCATGCCCAAGATCCCGAGAGGAGAGTGGAGGAGAAGGGATTGCGATGTGGCCATCCCCCCTGGGGGTAATTTCTCACTTTCTGTCTCTCTGTTTCTCTCTGTCTTTCTGGCAAGTGCATGAACCCTATAGCAAAAACCTCTCAGAAACAAAACAAAACAAAACAAACAAAAACAAAAACAAAAAACAAAACAAAACACCAAGTAGAGAGCAGACCAGAGTCCATAATCATCTCCATTATACTGGAAGAGATACAAAACTTATATAGGGGAAGAGGTTAGTGTGATGTATATCTAGAAGCAAAGGGCAAGTTCTTCATTGTCTTGGGGAAGAATCACAAGGAGGCCTAGTCATTGTCTTTGGGCAGGATCACAGAGAGACCTGATAGCATCAGAGAGGCAGTCACTGCTTGAGGGGCAGTTTCCTTTCTGGACATGGAAGGCAGAATGACCAGTTTCAGTTCTCTGAAAGGGGATTAAAGATAAGCAATGATTAACAAGGAATCAGAAGCAAGATGGAGTCAGTCAAGACAACTCTTAGATCCTGGTTTAGAAGCAGGAGGGTCTAGGTATAGCTTTATAATGCTTGAGCTGATAAAAATCTTCTCAGTCAGTTATACGGGAGGGGAGTGGTGGAGTCTTCCCCCTCCCTATCTCTATAGCTTGGTAGCTGTAAAAACTCAGCAAAATGATTAACTTTCATTATTAAGCATTATGCTCAATTTATTGTGAGGGAAGTAAAAGGTTAGGTTCTGTAAGTCTTATTGGAAGGGAATTGAAAGATAGAAGTTAAAGACTGATTTTCATCAGGTTTAATCTATTAAGATGGATGCCAAGACTAAGTTAAATATAGAGCCACTTTAATTCTCTTACTGCTCAGTTAAGACATTTTCTACATGATGAAACAAACTTAGGAAGATTAAGTGATTTAAATGAGGCTTCCTGGCTAAGAAGTGGTAAGATTCTGACCCAAGAGTCTGCTCTTTCCACTTCTCTATACATAGTGGCTCTATGTGCCTTGCCTCAAAGCAGATTCCACCTAGAAAACAGGGAAGACAATAACTAGACGCTGCTTCTAATCCAGGGACTTGGGTAGGGGTGGGTTAGGGCAGGGCATAAGGTTAGAAACCGGGTCAAGAGAATCAGACTATTGGGCCAGCAGGTGGTGTGGTGGTTAAGGGCGCTGGACTCCCACATAGCCAACCAAGGTTCGGGTCCCAGACCTGGCAGCTTGCTTTCTCACTTTCCCTCTCTCTCTCTCACTCTGTCCCTCTCTGGTCAAATTAAGTAAACAAATAAAGTTAAATAAAATAATTCTTTTAAAAAAAGAGAATAAGACTATTTACACTGAATTTACAAGTATAAGTGTCCACTAATTAATAGGCTCCACTCTATTAATTGATTCAATCACTGAGTATATTAGTCAGGTTCTCCAAAGAGATGGAACCAATAGGATAAATGTATATGAACAGATTGATGATGAGAAATTGCTCATGCAATCATAGAGACAAAGAAGTCCCACAATCTGCCATTTGAAAGCTGGAGACCCAGGAGAGCCAGTAGTGAAACTCTAGCCTGAGCCCAAAGGCCTCAGAACCAGGGCAGCCAATGGTGTAAATTCTATTCCAAGGGCAGGAGAAGACCAATGTCCCAGCTCAAGCAGGCAAGCAGGAAATAAAAAGGGATAAATTTCTCCTTCCTCTGCCTTTTGTTCTACTCAACTGATTGGATCATCATCCTACCCACACTGGAGAGGAGGATCTACTTTACAGAGTCCTCTAATTCAAATGCTAATCTCATTCAGAAACACCCTCACAGAAACAGCACAAAGTAACATTTCATCTGGGCACCTCAGAGACCAGGCCTTTTCAGCCTGAGCTACCTGCTCTCCTTACTTTGCATATGGCAATAAAGTTGTGTTTTCCTTACAGCAATGAAGTTGTGCTTTCCTTCATCACACCTTGTGTCTATAGTTTGGTTTGTAGCACTTGTGGAAGTGAACTTGGTTTGAATTGGGTAACAATTTATTGGTCAGCTATGAAGGGACAATATCCTGTATAAATGCCTTGCCTGAGGTACATGGGCACTTGGTCAGTGGCCACTTGCGGAGCTCATCCTGTAACTGCCTGAGCTCATTGTTTCAGGGACAGTACTGGGTGACTCACAGTCAACCAAGCACCACTGACTCACAGTGTTTTCAATTTCATGGTAAAAGAAACGAAGCATTTAATTGGATTTGGTAAACATTTGGTCAGTGCAGAATGACCAGAGGTGACACCAAGGCCTGTGTTTCCCTTTAGATATTTGGTTGCTGTTTCGACAGAATGTTAGCATGGCAGGATTTCCCCCATTTGACTGAAGGGACAAGAAATCTTGAGAAATCATTTGGAAATTTGGTAACCTGTAAACTTGTTTTTTTTTTCTTTCTTTGTTTTAAAAAATATCTTGTTTGTTGAAGCATCCATGACTAGAACATCATTTTGGACAATAGAGAGAGCTCTATTCCATCTTGCAGCTCCTAAGGTGTATTTTGCACAATTGGGAATTTCTTAGCTTTGAATCAATGAAAAGGAAGATGATGATATTCTATTGTACCACTCTTCTAGCCCCAGTATTCCCTAGGATCTGGGGAACAGTGGCCAAAGAACAGGTCTTTAATTTACATCACTATTTTCCAGTTGGAATTGTTTTATGGAAGAAAAAGAAAAGTAACATGCCTAGAAGTTTAGTCAAAGCATCTGCAGGCAGGGCCATCTAGCAAGTGCACACAGTGTCTCAGGCCTTGTGTGGAAACAGCCAACTAAGTTTGGATCCCCAAAGCATCGACAGACTCAATGTGGGGATTTTACACATTTGCAGCTTACAAAGTTTTCCTGGTATAAGTCTCCTTCTTATCTTTGGAAATGATCTGGAACTTGTATATGCCTTGGTGTATATCTCATTTTATATTAGAGCATGATAAAAATTTGTGTGTACGTGTGTGCTCACATGTGCACATACATCCGGTTTTTTTGTGTGTGGTCATTTAGCCTTCTCTCATAGGAGAAAAGGAAAAATTCGAAATATATACTCAGGTTGAGACAAGAACAGGAATGTTTGCTGTTTGCTTGGCTAAAACCTGATGATAATATATGTGAGAAAGATTTTCTTAAAGAGCTCTATAGTTAAGTCAGTTAAGAAATTGATAGGCTATCCATTTTTTAAGGCCTCTGTTTTCTCTTTTGTATCCTATTTTTCTCAGGGTCCCTTTTTAGTCAAGTGAATCTCTTTCCTTAAGACCCTGCTAACTATTAATACAACCAGCTAGCCCAGCTAGCTCCTTAAGACTTTTTTTTTTCATGCACGTGTTTCCACTCAGATCTAGAGTTCTGATTTCTTCGGCATTAAACTTCCTGATCTCTTTGGCTTTGGGGGATACCAAGAGTTACTTCTATACTGTGAAAGGATATTTGACCTTTGGTTGTATGCTAATTGAAATGACTATGAAGACATTCCCACTTTCTATTCTTTTTGTTTTCCTTTAAAAACAACAACAAAAAAACTCAGACATCTGACTTGGTCAAACAAACTGACAATAAACAGCAATTTGCCAAAAAGAGAAATAATTGGATGAGTTAGTTGAGCAAATCTCAGAGCCAAAACCATATATCTAATTATTTTTGAGTGGACTTCTGAACTTGATAAGTCATTTACATGTCTTACCATTTACTAAGTCTTAGTAAAGTCTTATAGTAAATTTCTATCATTTTATGTTCCCTTAGTATCCATTTTTTGGTCAGCTTTCATTCTTTCTTTTTCTTTCTTTCTTTCTTTCTTTCTTTCTTTCTTTCTTTCTTTCTTTCTTTCTTTCTTTTAAAGAAAGAGATACTTTTGCTATATGGTGTGTGAGTTCATTAGAGAGACAGAAAGTGAGAAATCGCCCTCCAGGGGAGATGGCCATGCTGCAATCCTTTCTCCTCCATTCTCTTGGGATTTGGGGTACACGCACACATGGACCCAGCGTGAGTTTTAAGCCACCAGGTCCAGGACTCAAACCATGGTCGACTATGTGGGAGTTTAGCAACGTAACCATTATGCCATCTGCTGGTTCCAGTCAATATTCTTTTTTAATTTTTTTCAGTTTTTTGCTATAGGACACTTGTGCTCACTGGAGAGAGATAGAGAGAGGGAAAATGAGAAATCATCTCCCCAGTGGGGCATAGCCACATTGCAGCCCCCTCTCCTTCACTCTCCTCTTGGGATTCTGGGCACACAAGCACACATGCCCAGTATGATTTTCAAGCCTCCTGGACTGAGGTTCAAACCTTATAATCAGTCACATGAGATCTAGCTCCCTTAACTCCATACTATCTGCTGGCCCGGTCAGCATTCTTAATATTTGTCTTTAAAATACAAATTTATACCCTGCTTTCTCTGAAACTGTATTAAAAACCTCAGCTGTATTTGACAGATAACTAACTTGTTCCATGTAAAGAGAAACAGCTCAAATCAAACTGTATTTTTGAACTAATGAGTTTTATTGTCTCATGGCTAAAAATTATGGGAACCAGCAGTTAGCGTAATGGCTATGTCGCTGGACTCCCACGTAGTCGACCACGGTTCGCGTCCCGGATCCGGTGGCTTAAAACTCACGCCGGGCACGTGTGCGTGCGTGCCCAAGATCCTGAGAGGAGAATGGAGGAGAAGGGACTGCGGCGTGACCATCCCCCCTGGGGGGTGATTTCTTGCTTTCTGTCTCTATGTCTCTCTCTGTCTGTCTGGCGAGCGCACGTGCCCTATAGTGAAAAAACCTCTCCAAAAAAAAATTTTTTTTAAATAAAAGGTACAAATCATTTATTTATGTCAGTATTATATATGTGTATACATATATGTATGGTATGTTTTTACATGAACATATCTGTACATGTGGTACCAAACTGACTTAATTGCACACTCATATATTAAAATAAGCTCAAATGATTTTCAAGTTCATGTGCTATGGGTAAAATATTGATTAAATATAGCTGGTTTTAAATGGTTTGGTTGGGGCCGGCAGGTGGCACGGTGGTTAAGGTGCTCGACTCCCACATGGCTGACCACAGTTCAAGTCTCGGACCTGGCAGATTGCTTTCTCACTTTCCCTTTCTCTCTCTTTCCTTGTGCCTCTCTCTGGTCAAATTTAAAAATAACAGTAACAAATAAAATTAAATAACTATTTTTTAAAAAAATAGTTTAGTTACATAAAAATAAAAATGTCTTCAAAACTGTCAACATGTGAATGAAGGACCCAAATGGCTCTGTCCTTTTTGGCCATTCTGTTAGGAGTTGCTAGGAATGATAACCTGACTTAGGCAGATATCTATCAGGGAACTAGCCTGGAGCACAAAGAAACTTTAAAGAGGGATTATTTGACCAACTGTATTATGCAAAATAACTCTCCTCCATGAGATCTACAAGGAACAAGAACGAGAAAGAAGCTAAAGAAATAAATTAACTGATCAAAGGAGGTCTAAGGGCACACGTTTTCGAAAAAATGGATGGACCTAAAATAGAACAAAAGGGGACCCTGGGAAGGAGTCAGAGCTGTTTGCAACGGGCCCTTGGCAATGGCCCATTCTGTCTATAGAATATCTCTCTCTCTTGGCCTGCTTGCCTCCCTTGGCATGAGCCCATTCTGTCTGTGCAGTGTATCTCTGTCACCCACAATTAAACATACTTAGCTCGTCTCCTTGTCCTTCAATTCTTTGCTGCAACAGGGAGACATGGATCTCGAATTTCTCAGTCTAACAATTTTGGGTGCCTAGTGGGCACTTAGGGCACACGACAGCCTGGGAAATACTGGGAAAATATCTGTGTGCAATAACTCAGAGTCTTTCATTGAGACTAGTTGATGTAGGACTAGCTTGCTTTTGCTCTTTCAAAGGAAAATACTAATACTGGGTCATCAAAGAAAATGGCTGGCCCTGTTTTCCATGAACAATTCAAATGTATGGGTTAAGAACAAACAAATTAGGTGAAATGTAAATGGGATAAATGTTTAGAAATAAACTTGACATAGTTTTAAAACATTTTAGAAAATAATTTGTGATCTTAAAGTCATGATATGTTAAATTAAGTGATAGGTACTAAATGAAATGCCTGAGTCATTTTTAAATGTTGAAACATTAATTATTAAATATAAGTTTAAGTCTATATACTTTTGAGATAGGAGACAGAACCCTATGAAACAGGTAGTCAGGACATAAGGCCTAAAGATGGAGGCATGCTAGTCAAGCTTGCAGTAGGGACTGCTTGCTCACAAGAAAGTGCTTGCAGCAGTGACTCAGTTAATGTCCCCACTACATTCTGGAACCTAGGTAATGGGTTTTAGGGTCCAAAGCTCTCAAACAAAGACTCTAGCAAACATTGACCACTAGATAATAGTCTCTGGGCTGAAGCTCTTAGGCAAAGGCATGGCAATCATTTACCAGAAGTTCTCTGAACATGCAGCTCCCTAAATGTACAGTATGGTATACATAGTATGTGACCCCCTCACTCCCGAGGGGACAAACTGTGAACAAATCCCTCCTGGCTAGGATAAAAACACCCTGTTAAGATCCTCAAGTTGGCAACCCATCTTCCAGAACGCCTTCCTGCTGCCTGGGAGCTATCTTATCTTTCAATAAATTCCACTTTGCTATGCCCTCTCTGCGTCTGCATGTCTAATTATTCATATGTGTGAGACAAAGAATGGAGTTCACTGCTGTTCCTGCATTGGGTACTGGGCCCATGCACCCCTATATCTCACGTCACTTTGGCATCTTGAATAATTGTTTTTATTCCTTTTTTTAAGAGAGATTTTTGCTATAGGGCACATGCACTCACTAGAGAGACAGAAAGAGACAGAGAGACAGAAAGCGAGAAATCACCCCCAAGGGGGATGGCCATTCCGCAATCCCTTCTCCTCCATTTGCTCTCAGGATCTTGGGTACACACGCACATGCACCTACTGTGAGTTTTAAACCACCAGGTCCATGACTCAAATTGCAGTTGATTATGTGGGAGTCCAGAGACATAGCCGTTACGCCATCTGCTGGTCCTGGCATCTTGTTTTTAATATGTATATGTATAAAGAAGCTAAATACATTTGAATCTGTTAAAATTATAAGAAAACATTTCTAGATACTATAAAATGGTGTTAAAATTCTAATGGTGGGGACCAGCAGATGGCATAATGGTTATACAGCTGGACTTCCATATGGCCAACTGCAGTTCAAGTCCCAGACCCAAAGGCTTGAAACTCACATTGGGCACATCTGCATGCATGCCCAAAATCTCAAGAGGAGAATGGAGAAGGGATTGCATCAAGGCCATCCCACTTGGAGGAGGGTGATTTCTCACTTTCTGTCTCTCCATCTCTCTCTGTCTGTCTCTCTGGCAAGTGCATGCACCCTATAACCAAAATCTCTCTAAAAAATATTCTAATAATGACCAAAATGAAAAACAAACAAAAAAAGTCTGTATCCAAAGTATACAGGAAAAAAAAGTTTGTGGTAAATAGAAAATTGAAAAAATTACGAGGCTGTGGGGGCGTTTTTGTTCAAGAAAGTAATTTTTTCTAGTATAGAGGGTGTTTAAAGATTGTTTCAGAGTTAATGAAAAAGGAATATTATATATGAAACTAAATGCATATAAAGAAGTTGGAAAAAGAAAGGAAATGAGAAATCTTATGAGGTTTAAGTAACAGAAATGGACTAAACTTGTTCAAAGGTACACTGATATGAGACTAAAATTTGTTTTCTAAACAAATTTTAAATTATATAAATTTATAAATCATAAATATTTACATAATAATAAAAATTAGTAAAGGATTTTTGCTGCTTTTAATTATTTTGAGTATAAAGGGAGAGAAGGAGAATGGATTCTGTATGCTTTTTGCTATCTTCAATTAGGTCATTTAGTTATCATAGTCGAAAAAATAGCCTCCTCTGCCAAACAGTAAACTTTTTTTAACAGTTACATTTTTAAAAAGTCTTTTAGTTATCCTTTGGTTAAATAGATGACTATTATGTCACAATGACCTATGATTCTGTTTTGATCAAGTGTTTTAAACCTCTGGTGGTTGGCAGAGTTCTCATGTCAAATTTTAAGCTCCAAAGATAGTCTTTTGACCTCAAATTAATATTTGAAAATTCTTTTATATATATATATATATATATATATATATATATATATATATATATAGTATTTAATTAGGTTCTTGGCAAGAAATGTAGAACACCAATTTGTGAGGATAAACTCCATTTGTAAGGGTACACACAGATCACAGGTAGCCCTGATGCTAAGGAAAAGCTTTGATTTTTGGTAAAATTTTCGAGTCCCCAGCTTTCCGATCAACCTTGTGCTGCTCTGTAATCTCGTATTTCTCCTTCTCTGTGTCGAAGATTTCACTTTTCTGGTGTCTGGGCTTCCACAGCTTCCTTTTCTTGAAATAAGCATCAGTGAGGTGTTTTGGGATTTTTACTTTGCTAATATCAATTTTTGTGTAGGTGGTGATGACAAATTTTTGGTATGTTCTACATAGTGGAACTCGATTGAGGACCAGCGGTCCAGTCACAAGTAGCAAGCCACTGCCCAGTTGCTTCAGGAAAACCACTCTCCTGCCTCTGTGGCACACAGTGAGGATGGTCAAATAGTCCCAGGAGTGATGCTGGTGTACAGCTTTTTCACCTGCTGACTGAAGGGATTTTTGCCTTGGCTCAACAGCTTTCAAGGCACATCTTCAGTAGGATAATACCTAGGCATTTTGCACAGTTTAACCACCCAGATACCATAGTTCTTGATTCCACCCACTGGTTTAATGACAGTGGCAAGAACATTCTCCTTTTTCTTTTCGATCCTGGATTCAGTGGCCAAGTATGTCCTCTTGTACATGGCCTTCCTGGAATACATGGCAGACCGGGAGTTATCTGCTGATGCCCCGGACTAGAACCTGGTTTCGGCTGCAATGGGGCTTCTCCTTATTGGGCTTTTTAGACGTGTGTGGGGGGTCACCTTTTTAACACTGTCACTGGCATCAGCCTTCTTGGCTTCAGGTTTCTTCTCCTTAGTATTCCATTTCACAGCTTTTTTTTTTTTTTTTGGAGAGGTTTTTGCTATAGGGCGCGTGCGCTCGCCAGACAGACAGAGAGAGACAGAGAGACAGAAAGCGAGAAATCACCCCCCAGGGGGGATGGCCATGCCACAATCTCTTCTCCTCCATTCTCCTCTCGGGATCTTGGGCACGCACGCACACACGCCCAGCGTGAGTTTTAAGCCACCAGGTCCGCGAACCGTGGTTGACTACGTGGGAGTCCAGCGACATAGCCATTACGCTAACTGCTAGTTCCCATTTCACCTGCTGTCTTGTATGGTGGGAAAAGAACTAAGCCCTCCAAATATTTGAAAATTCTTAAAAGACTCCTGAATGTTCAAGAGATACGAAATTGGACTTATTTGACGTTAAAATCACATGAGAAATGTCAAATATGAAATGATGTTTCATTTTCTTTGTATAAAAGTTGTTTAACTATGTTATTGTGTGTCCCCAAATTGTATGCTATTCCTAGAAATCTGATATGTCTTGGTATTTTATTAGTCGTAATTGTAATGGTAAATAGTTTTAATTTTATTTGCCACAACAATTTGTTGATTTCATGTTATGGTAAACTCTCATCAAATCTTTGTTTGCTTGCTTGTTTGTTTGGAAAGGTTTTTTGCTATAGGGCGCATGCACTCACCAGAAAGACAGAGACAGAGAGACAAAAAGCAAGAAATCACCCCCCAGGGGAATGGCCATGCTGCAATCCCTTCTCCTCCATTCTCCTCTCGGGATCTTGGGCACACACGCACATGCGCCCGACATGAGTTTAAGCCACCGGGTCCAGGACTCGAACCATGGTTGGACACGCAGGAGTCCAACGACATAGCCATTACGTTAACTGCTGGTCCTTCATCAAATCTTTAATCCTGGCCATTTTAAGTTTTTTCATCCATAACTAATTGCTTCATTCTGACACTCTTTCTTAAAATGTTTTATAATAAGCTACAGTCCAAAAATGGCCTCTTTAAGGAAATTCCTGAAAAAGACCTCATAAGTACTCTTGAATTCAGGTGTCTGATAACCTTGAGATCATATTTCTGCATTTTCAAGATTCTAATGGAAAAACTGAACTTGTAACACTGCTAACTCAACAGAACATGAATTAATTACATGAGACTGATGTAAGATTATAAATTTCATGACTTTGATTGACAAAATAATACTGATCATTGCCTATGCTGTTTTCTAGACATAAGGACTTTTTATTTTAAGCTATTTATATCTTCAATGATTTGTTAAAGTATTTTTGAAAACAGAATTGAAACATATATATTCCTCCCTTCCTGAGCCCTCTAGAATTTGGAAACTATTTGTAAGTATTCTTATTTTATGACAGTATGGTTAGTTGTATAAGTTCAATAATACTTGTCTTGAAACAAGAACTGGTAACACTGATTATATTGTCAAAGTTTTGACTATGATGTTGCATCTTCAGATTAGGAACTAAGGTTGACTTTATGAAAGCCAACAGAAACCTCTGTAAAGCTTGCCTGGTACCTTGAAAAAACAGTTCTGCCTTGTGAGTAAGTAAAGAATATCACTTCCTGAGGGGAGAGGCTCAGAAACTTTTGAGTATCGGTACTTTAAGGCACAGTCTCTTGGTGAATCCCTGACTTGGCTTCCTAGCATTGAGAGAGTTTTTTTAAAAATCTAATATAGAGACCAGCAGATGGTGTAATGGTTACATCACTGGACTTCCACATGGCTGACTGCAGTTTGAGTCACATGCTTGCCCAAAATCCTGAGAGGAGAATGGAGGAGAGGAGATTGTGGTGTGATGATCCCCCCTGGAGGGTGATTTCTCACTTTATGTCTGTCTTTCTCTGTCTCTCCAGAGAGTGCATACACTTTTATAGCAAAAATTTCTCCAGAAAAGCCAACTTAATCATTTTTCTTATTAAAAATATGTCTCAGAAGAAAAATATAGTGTATCCATTGCTAGATTTTAACTCTGTCCACTGTTTTTGAGCTGTTGGTATTTGGCTACAGTTTGAACTGGATTCTAAATTCTTTCCTGGCTCTAAGTCTTCAGATTTTCAAAATTTTCTGCCTTTGTGTGTGGGTGTGTATGTGTGTGTGTGTGTGTGTGTGTGTGCATGCATTTCATTCATTACAAGCAAAACTGCTTCTCCAAACACATCCCATCCATAGTTCCTGACTGGGAGGACTGGTTCTTCTTTATATTTTCCTAGATACTCAGAAACTTAGATCTGTCTTGATAGGACTATTGAAGATGGGCTTAGCAATTTGACTGTCTTATTTGTTGTCTATATGGTAATTCAATATGCTTTCAGATCATACACCCAAACAGTAGTAGCTGGTGCTAACATAATGGCAATGAAAAACCAAAGGCAAAGAATTTCAGGGCTTAGAAATAAAAGTTATGTATTTTCTTTCCTCTAGTCTTGATCTCTAAAACTATACTCCTGACTAGGAGGAAGTAGCCAGATTGGTCACCACCTATTTCCCTCAGGATTGAAAGGTTTTTCAAAAGAATAGAGAGAACTGGGACCAGCAGTTAGCATAATGGCTATGTCGCTGGACTGCCACATAGTTGACCGCGGTTCGAGTCCCGGACCCGGTGGCTTAAACTCACACCGGGCGCGTGTGCGTGCATGCCCAAGATCCCGAGAGGAGAATGGAGGAGAAAGGATTGCAGCATGGCTATCCCCCCTGGGGGGTGATTTCTCGCTTTCTATCTCTCTGTCTCTCTCTGTCTGTCTGGCAAGCACATGCGCCCTATAGCAAAAACCTCTCCAAAAAAAAAGAATAGAGAAAACTGAAACCAAGCAGGAATCTCCTAAAAAGGGCTGAGCCCTCAGTTTCCCCTTCTGTTGAAGAGAAATTAGAAACTCCTCCAACCAAAAAATTTGTAAGGGCTGAACTAAAAGTAAAGTGTTTTCTAGATTGTGAGCAATGTAAGATCCATTTAAATTCTAATAGCCTCAAGGCTCAGCAGATGGCATGGTGGCTGAGGTGCTGGGCTCCCACATGACCCACCACTGTTTGAATCCCAGACCTGGTGGCTTGCTTTCTCGCTTCACCAGTCTCTGGTGAGTGCATGCTCCCTATAGCAAATTAAAAAATAATAATAATATTTTTTAATGGCACAAAGTAAGGGGTAAGACTTCAGGCTTTGGCTATGATAATTAAGTTATAACATTGGCTATGAATCAGGCAGTAAGACTTCTAAAACTTCCACTTAAAGGAAAGATAAGATTTTAACTTAAAATTTTCAGATGTTTAGCAAAATGAAAACTACTGGCTGTGAATACAGAGAGCCCTGGCTGAAGAGTGCCAGAAACTTGATTGACCCCTCCCAGAATAGAAATTGTATTACCTAAGTCCCTGCCAACAAAGGAATACCAGAAGATGATCTTTTTTTTTTTTTTTTGGAGAGGTTTTCGCTATAGGGTGCGTGCGCTCGCCAGACAGACAGAGAGAGACAGAGAGATAGAAAGCAAGAAATCACCCCCCAGGGGGGATGGCCACACCACAATCCCTTCTCCTTCATTCTCCTCTCGGGATCTTGGGCACGCACGCACACGCGCCCAGCATGAGTTTTAAGCCACCGGGTCCGGGACACGAACCGCGGTTGACTACGTGGGAGTTCAGCAACATAGCCATTATGCCAACTGCTGGTCCCATCCAGAAGATGATCTTAAACCAACCATTGAACTGATCATGTTTCTGAGACTCCTACCCTTGATTTTGCCCATAAAAATGCAATGGGGAAGGGCAACAGGTGGCATAGTGGTTAAGATGCTGGACTCACATGTGGTTAATCATGATTCAAGTCCTGGACCCAGTGGCTTGAAACTCACGCTGAACTCATGTGCATATGTGCCAAAAATCCTAAGAGAAGAATGGGGGAGAAGGGATTACAACATGCAGCATGGCCATCCCCCCTGGGGAGGGGCTATTTCTCACTTCTGTCTCCATTTTTCTAGCGAACACATAAGCCCTATAGCAAAAACAAACAAACAAACAAACAAACAAACAAAAAACCTTTCTCTCAAAATAAGTACATACTGGGGAACTCCACAGGGAGAATGGGCCTTTTCAGCATGAAACAATTACTGGGCACTTCTTGGCCTAGTCAAGTTGATACATAAAGTTCACCATTACAGTGAGTTTGTCTAAGTAGAGTTGGGACAGCAAAGGATATTGGTATTGTCTGAACATGTAGGGTGCCCTGATGATTACCGTGTAACTTCCAAACTAATGGTACTCAAAGTCTGGTCCTGGACCAGTAGAGTGACCAGTCATTTCGGTTTACCTGGGAGTGTCCCATTTTTACACTAGAAGTCCCACATCCAGGGAAACCCTTCAGCCCCAGGCAAGGTAGGACAGTTAGTCACCATTATAACCAGCAGCATCAGAATCAACTTAGAAACTATTAGAAATGCAAGTGTTGGGCACCATCCCAGATCTAGTGAATCAGAAACAACGAAGATGGAGCCCAGAAATATGTGGACTTTGTGTGTGTGTGTGTGTGTGTGTGTGTGTGTGCATGTATGCACTATAGAGCGTGTGCACTCATTGGAGACAGAGAGACAGAGAGAAAGTGCCCCCTAGGGGGAATGACCACACTGCAATCCCTTTTCCTCCATTTCCCTCTCAGGATTTGGAGCACACACTGCACACTTGCCAGGCATGTTTCTCAAGCTGCTGGGTCTGAGACTTGAACCACATAGTTGGTCATGTGTGATCCAGCTGCCTCCACCATGCCACCTGTCTGGCCTAACAATCTGTGTTTTAGCAAGCCTTCCAGGTAACTCTGATTCATGCTAAACTGTAAGAACCATAGTCCAAAATAAACCTTTTTGATGCCTAGGAAACATGTTCCGTTTTCCTCCAGGATAATTCCAATCTGCCTTTTTCTCAAACCCTCCAAACAAAACATGCTATTGAAGCAAAGAGTGTTGCTTTTATTCATTTTGTTTTATATCTCCAAGGTTATGTATAAGCTTGTTTGTAATTACTAAATAAGTCAGAGCTTTCCAATATTTATTGAATACCTACTATGTATTCATTCACTAGCTTCCTTCTAAATTTTAGCAGGTGCATTGTCCATCATATAATCCTAAGTACTATTAATATTAACCAGGTATATAGCACTCTGGGCAGGATTTTGTAGATTTTGACTAACTAGAAATAGTTTATCTATGTTGTTCCTATAATCTTAACATACTTTTCTCATTTTGTTTTGTTTTGTTTTGTTTTTGTTTTGTTTTGGACATTATATTTTCTTTTCCTTTTTTACATTTATTTATTTATTTTTACATTTTTTACAAACATTTACTTTACCTATGAAAAAAATTTAGCTCACACTCCATAGTTCTTGAGAGTTAATAAACAACTTTCAAAATTTCAAAATACTGAATTTTAATGATAATGTTCAAAATATTTTTTATAATTTTGTATAATTGTTTGTGACTCTATAACAACAGAAACATTATGGTTTTAAATAATTCTGAGAAAATATTTACCTGTCAACTACTCAAATTGCAGAAAAGCAAATGTCCAGTACACTAGTCACACATAATCCTTCTCAATTCAGCCCTGCCGACCAAGTATTCTGTGATATACCATCTGCTAGCAAAGATCAGTCTCTGTTTCTTCCTTCAAAGTCTTTCTCAAGATAACCCTCTGGTGTGGTTGCCCTTTCGCAATCTCTACTGATTATAATGCTGGGCTGGAAAAGTCCAGGTTATTTTATGTTATAAATTCTTTCATATATCTTCTCTAATCCTCTCTGCCAGGCAGAACTATTTATGGTGCCAGGCCATCTTTCTAAGAGCTTCTGTTAGGTTACTTGAGATCCACCTTAGTTCCATAGTTTTATGATTAATCTTCAGATATGACATTCCAATCAAAGCCCTGTCCAATAATAAGTATTTCTAATTTCTGATTCAATGCAAGAAGCATTTTTGAACTTATGTAAATAACCCTTCTGCTACAAAATAAGAATACTCCCAAATATTTTCCAATTCCAGAGGGGTCAGGAAGGAAGAAAAGTTTATGTTTCCATTTAAAGAAACAAACAAGAAAAACATTTTAACAAATTGCTAAACCCCTATCAACAACTCAAAAGAAAGTAAAATGTTTAAATTGGGAAAACAAAGCATAGTAAGAAAAAAATCAGTGATGTTTTACTCAAAAGTCATAAAATTCTATTTTGCCAGTACTTTTCTACAGGTTTAAGATTTAGGGGAAAAAAGAAAGCTTGTGTGTGTTTATGTAATCATTTTGTAAAATAAGTAACATCACTGTACCCTACATGTCTCAGCTTTTACCTCAGCAGGTGCAAAATGTGCAGTGAACATTACAAGAGGATGCATTGACACAAATTAACAGGAAGCAGGAGATCAGAGGCATTAGAACTAAAGGCCTAGCAATGCCAGGGGTCCAAGAACAGATAAAGTCAAAGGGTGTCAGCTAATGAGACCACTTAATACACAGAACAAGGAGCCACTTGTAGGAAGGAGGATTTAAAGTCCTACCAGATGCTATGGGGAGCATTCCACTGGGGTTCCTGACCGGCATTTGGAGATGAGCAGGCCTATCTGTAGGGCCTTTGCCTGAGGAAGAGAGCTTTTGGTCCCACCCAATAGAGTCTCAATGAACCCAGTCAGTAAAGCTAACTGGTACCTTGATTCTACACCTGATTGTGAAAGGCACAACCATCTATGATTTTTGTTTTTAAATCGTGCTATAAACTAAGAATTATAACTGGTCAAGAAAGGTGATATGTGCTTGGAGATCTCTGTGTGAAGAGTTCTGTGTACCTGTTCCAATAGGTTTTCTATTATTAAGCCTATTAAAAAAATTAAAGTAGCAAGCACACACGTTTAACTTCTGTTTAATGAAAATGAATACAGAATGGAAATGGTTCAAAATGTAACATGCCTGATTCTATTCAATATTTTCAATTATCTCTATTAAATTATATTGTAAGCTGGGTTGATTAGCAATACATTAGCTCATTAACTCTGAGAGTCTAACCACCTTGTGCTCTTTAAGGATGGCATCTGAGTGCCCTCATTTATATGCATCTGATTCACTCAGAGTCTCTCCTGGGAGAAAAATAAAACACACAATAATATTTTTTAAAAACCACTTGGAAGACAATAGAACAATAAATCTGAAGAACAATATCACAATTATGCCTTCAAATTCTGACAGCATAAATGCAAACCTACTTTAGGCAGGAACTTGTAAAAATAACAGGCAGATGGTATGTGGAAATTCATACAGCTTTAGAAAAGTGCAATAATATTGTGCTTTGTGTTGACAGACCTCCTTCCTTGAAAGGAGCTCTAATCCCATGATGTATGTTCTGTCTCTTTGATATAGCCTGCTTACTGCATTACCCACCAGTCTGGTTATAGGTGGGCATGTTGTGGAAGGACTGGTGGGGTCACACCCTGCACATCCTTCTGGGACCTGAGAAATATTTGGGCCTCTAGATTAAATTGATGCCTCCTTCTCTGTTTTGGACACTATGGCTGCCTATGCTTCCCAGTCAGGCAGTAGAGGCAAGATAGACTCTCAGCACCTATCCATTCATTGATTAAGCTAATCAGTATTTACACCAAATACAGTCACTCATTCACTTAGTGAACAGCGTCTGAGCCACAGCAACGTGGTAGAATCACTTGAGGGTGCTTTAGGGCCAGCAGGTGGTGTGGTGGTTAAGGCATCAGACTCCCACACAGCCAACCTCAGTTCATGTCCCAAACCTGGTGGCTTGCTTTCTCACTCCTCCCAACCCCTGTATCTCTGTCTCTCTCTGGTGAGCACATGTGCCCTGTAGCAAATTAATAATAATAAAATATAATAATTTTGTATATCTTTAAAAATAAATTACTGAAACTTGAGTCCTATCCCAGAGCTTCTGATGTTTTTCACCAGGAAAGTAGCAATAATAGCAGTTATTAACCTCATATGTTAAGGTTTGTTTTCTAACACATTTATTGAGATAAAATTCACATGTCACATAATTCACACACTTAAAATGTGCAACCATCACAATTTTAAAACATTTTCATTATCCCCAAAAGAAATCCTGACTTGAAACAATCCCAGTCCTGATTCATATTCTCTGTGTAACCTTGGGTAAATTATTAAACCTTCAGTGCTTTGATCCCTTAACTGGTCGATGCAAATAATAATATTTGCTTGGTCTTTGTGAGGATACAAAACAGCAATACAAGTAAAATTTTAAAAAGAAACCCTGAACACTTTAGCTATCATACCTACCTTAGCCCTATGAAAACAATAATCCTTTTTTTTTTTTTAAAGGCTTTTTGCTATAGGGCGCGTGTACTCACCAGACAGACAGAGAGAGACAGAGAGACAGAAAGCGAGAAATCACCCCCCTGGGGAGATGGCCACGCTGCAATCCCTTCTCCTCCATTCTCCTCTCGGGATCTTGGGCACGCACGCACACGCGCCCGGCGTGAGTTTAAGCCACTGGGTCCGGGACTCAAACCGCGGTTGACTACGTGGGAGTCCAGCGACATAGCCATTACGCTAACTGCTGGTCTCAAAACAATGATCTATTATACTTTGCACCAGTGTATATTTGCCTGTTCGGGACAATTCACATAAATAAAATAATAGAATATGTGGCATTTTATGTTTGGTTCCTTTCACTTACAATGTTTTCCATTTTCATTCATATTGTACCATGCATTGGTACTTCATTTTTAGGGCCAAATAATATTCCATTGTATTGATATACCATGATTCTTTGATATACAAATTTTTGTGCGGATATATGTTCTCAATTTTCTTGGGTAAACTCTTGGGAGTGGAATTGCTGAGTAAAATGATATCTCTTAGCTTAACTTTTTGAGGAACTTCCAAACTGTTTCCCAGAGGGGCTGCATCAATTTATATTCCTATTAATAATATATGAGAGCTCCAACTTCTCCACATTTTCTCCAACACTTGATATCACCTGTCTTTTTCTTTATAGCTGTCCTAAAGGGTGTGAAGTAGTTTCTCATTTTGGTTTTGATTAGCATTTTTCTTTATAACTAATGATATGAGCATCTTTTTGTGTATTTGTTGGCCAATTATATATTTTCTTAGAGGAATGTCTTTTTATCTTTTTCTCATTTTAATTGGGTTATTTGTATTATTGAGCTGTTTTTTTTAAAGAATTATTTTATTCAACTTTATTTATTATTATATCATTATTATTTTTTTCAGTTTGATCAGAGAGAGAAAGAGAGAGAGAGAGAGGAAGTGCGAAAGCAAGCCACCAGGTCCGAGACTTGAACCGTGGTCGGCCATGTGGGAGTCCAGTGCCTTTAACCACCATGCCAATTGCCGGCCCCATGCTGTTTTTTAAATATGCTAGATACAAGTCCTTAGTCAGATAGGTAATTTAAAAATATTTTCTCCCATTTTGCCATTTTGTAGGTTTTCTTTTCACTTTCTTGATAGAGAGTATGTGTGCTAGTCAGAGAGAGACAGAAAGAGAGGCAGAGGAAGAAAGCACTCCCTCATTGGAGGCATAGTCACACAGAAATGACTTCTTCATTTCTCCATCCTTTTGGGATTTGGGGCCTACATGTACACTTAGCCAGCATGTTTTTTCAAGTCACCAAGGCCAGGATTTGAACTTAATGGTTCACCATAGGGGATACAGCTCCCTTAGTCATAAGCCATGAGGCCAGCCCTCAAAAAAGCTTTTAATTTTAATGAACATTAATTAATTTTTTTCTTTTGTTTCTCATGCTTTTAGTATATGTCAAAGAATCTACTACCAAATTCAAGATCATGAAGATTTATGTAAATCTATGGTTTCTTCTAAAAGTTCAGAAACTTTAGCTTTTATATTTATGTCTTTGATCAATTTCTACTTAATTTTTGTATACAATATGAGATATAAGGGGCCAATTTTTCTTTTGCATATATATATCCAGTTGCCTCTGCACCATTTGTTAAAGAGAGATACTTTCTCCTCATTGAATGGTCTTGGTACTCTTGTTGAAAATGAATTGACCATAGATGTAATGATTTATTTCTGGACTCTGAATTCTAGCCCCTTCAGCTATATGTCTTATGCTTGTAACACACTGTTTTGATTACTATAGTTTTGTAGTAATTTCTGAAATTTGAAACTGTACTTTGTTCTTAGTTTTTGAGATCTTTTCAGATACCTAGGTTGCCTTGCAATTACAGATTAATTTTAGAATCAGCATGTCAATTCCTACAAAGAAGTCACCTGAAATTATCGTAGAACAGAGTTAAATACTTGGAATCTAAAACATCTGAATAATTACTGTGACCAAAGAACTGTGCCAGGAGCTGGGGATTTAGTACTAAACATGACAATGTCCAGCTTTGGATAATTTAAAGACCAGCAACCACTCAAGGGTCTTTATAGGAGACCTCACTTAGGGTACCAGACACATTATCAGGGTCCAATTTAGTCTAACACATAGCTCTAATTTGGCTGCTGCTTAGATCTCTCCTCTGAGTCAACCAAGACAGAAAAGAATTATGTTGGATGGAGTAACTAGCAGGGTTTTTACAAAAAGGGACTACCGGGAACCAGCAGTTAGCGTAATGGCTATGTCGCTGGACTCCCACGTAGTCGACCGCGGTTCGCGTCTCGGACCCGGTGGCTTACAACTCACGCCGGGCGCGTGTGCGTGCGTGCCCAAGATCCCAAGAGGAGAATGGAGGAGAAGGGATTGTGGCGTGACCATCCCCCCTGGGGGGTGATTTCTCGCTTTCTGTCTCTATGTCTCTCTCTGTCTGTCTGGCGAGCGCACGCGCCCTATAGCGAAAAAGCTCTCAAAAAAAAAAAAAAAGGGACTACCAATTTTGAGAGACTAAAGGGTCCTGGTCAATGCTTATCTCACATAAAATCCACCAAATTTAAGTCCACAGATATTTATTCTGTGCTTCTTGGGATTTGAGCACTAAAGTAGCTGTTTTATTAGATATGAAGGAGGAGAAGCAGAGAACAGAGAGGAAAAAAGAGGAAGAATGGAAGGAATAAAAAATATTTTGAGCTACTACTATGCATCACACATTGTCATATGTGCATTTGTAAATTTCACTTTATTTTAACAAAATATGAGAGGGACTTTCTGTCCCTGGAGATCTCACCTATATTCTAGTTGGAAGGACAAGTGCAAAACACCACAGGAAGATACAGACCATCTGCTATGGTTCAAATATGTCTCCCCAAAATTCATGTAATGAAATATGGTTGTAGATGAAAGAGGATGAATTAAGAAGAAAATTTAATCCAACTATTGTGTTGAAAAGTGGAGCCTTCGGGAGGTGATTAGGCTCAAATAAGGTCATCAATACAGGGTCTCTATGATTGAATCCTGCAGGGTTTAATAAGAAGAGGGTAGGGTACAGAGATATAAACACAGACATGGGCACACAAGCTCTTGTGACATGATGCCCTGTGCTGCCTTGGGACTCTGAAAAGAGTTACAGCTAACAAGAAGACTGTTACTAGATGTAGCTCCTTGATCTTAGAAACTTTAACTCCAAAACCATGAGTTAAATAAATCTATTCTTTATAAAGTACCCAGTGTGGTATTCAGGTGTTAGCAATAGAAAAGACGACTAAAACACCGTATTTTAATAAATTATATGAAGTTGTCTAGTCAAAAGCCAACTACAATGCATAACTCACAAGAAGCCTGGATCCCACATGGCAACTATGGTTCAAATCCCCAGTCAGTCTGAAAAACACTAGGCATGCACTCGAATGTCCAAATCTGGGCTAGAGGACTGAAGGAAAGGTATCCTGACCAGATCTGGTGGAGTATGCTTCTCTCTCTTTTTGTCCCTCTCTCTCTTGCATGTACACACATCATCAGGGAAAAAAAAATTGTCTGGCCCAGGCCTTTTTTTTTTTCTTTAAGAGATATTTTTGCTATGGGGCACATGCACTCTCCAGAGATTCAGAGGGAGGCACAGAAACAGATGGGGATGGTCACAATGCAATCTCTTCTCCTCCATTTCCTCTCAGGATCTTAGGCACACACGTACATGTGCCCGGCATGAGTTTTAAGCTTCTGGGTCTGGGACTCAAACTGCAGTCAACTATATGGGAGTTCAGTGATGTAACCATTATGCCATCTGCTGGTCCCTGGCCCAGGCTTTTAGTGTAGAAGTCCAGAGAAAGGAAAAGCCAATAACCCTAAAAGAATAGTCAAAGGCACTGGGACAGACACTTTGATTATTTGAATTTACTTTAAAAAAATTATCACGGCATGTGTGTGTGCCAGAGACAGATAGACAGGGAGAGAGAGAAAGCACCTTTCATGGGGAATGGTCATGCTGCAATGACTTCTCCATTTATCCCTCCTTTTGGGATTTTGGGCATGTGTATACATGTGCCTGCCATGTGTTTCAAGCTGCCAGGTCCAGGACTAGAACCATTTGGTCAGCCATGTGTGAACCAGCTCCCTTAAACACCAGGCCAAAGGCTAGCCCTCTGAATTTACTTTTTACTAAGATATAGGCTTTCAATTGGCATAAGAGTGGGACTTTCCAGAAGTGGAGGGGCAGGAAAAAAAGCATGAGCAGTAATAGCTACCACTAACTAAGAATTATCTTACAATAAGCTATCTACTTCAAGCCAGACTTTATCAGGAAAAAAGGCAATGTTTTGTACTCTATCTGCTTTACAATTCAATTGCTTCAGAATCTGAGTAGGAAAGAGGGTGCTATTTATTCTCCCCCTCAAAATCTCAGTTTCCAAGTTGCTTGGACTTCTACACTCTGAAAGTTAACAACCGAATTATAGGGTGCTCTTTTAAATCTACAGGTGAGGGCCTGGGGTCTAAAACACTAAGAAATAAAGTCCACATTTCCTGAAAGTCCAAGCAACACAAATATCTGGAACTGAAGGTAGATTTGGTCAATAAGGTATTCAGCAAAATCCTCTTTAGTCTATATTTGGTAAGGCAATATAGTGTAGTGTCTTTTTTTTTTTTTTTAAGAAAATTTCATTTATTTCATGAGTAAAAGGGAGAGTGATACAGCATTCCAGAAAGGGTCTGGATACTAAGATCCACCCTCCAGCGTCAGTCAACTCTAATCATGGGCACATGAATGCCCAGCATACTTAGGGAGGTCTCTAGACATGAACCAGCAACCTTCCCATATTTATCTGCCTTGCAGACCTTTATATTTTACTGCTATGCCACTGTCTGGCTCCAACACAGGGTTATACCTTTTTTGTTGTTGTTAATATTTTTCCTGTACCATGTGTGTGTTCTCCAGAGAGAGAGAGAGAGAGAGAGACAGAGAGAGATAAAAAGTGAGAACCCCACCACCACCCAGGAAGATAGTCACACCATAGTCCCTTCTCTTCCATTCTCCTCTTGGGATTTTGAGAATGCATGAACACATGCCCAGAGTGTTTTCAAGCTGCTGGGTCCAGGACTTGAACTGTGGAGTTGATCATGTGGGACCCAGCACCTTAACCACTATGCTTCCTTCTGGTTCCACAAGGTGGTATTTTTTTTTTTCAGAGAGAATTTTGCTAAAGGGTGTGTGCACTCGCCGAAGAGACAGAGAGTCAGAGACAGAAAGCAAGAAATCATCCCCAGGGGGAATGACCATGCCGCAATCCCTTCTCTTCTAGTCTCCTTTTGGGATTTTGAGTACGCATGCACACACACCCAGCGTGAGTTTCAAGCCGCTGGGTCTGGGACTCGAATCATGATCAGTCATGTGGGAGTCCAGCAACGTAACCACTATACCATTTGCTGGTCCTAACAGGGCAGTATTTTAAGAGCACAGGCTATAGAGACAGAATGTGTGAGTCTGAATTCTAGCTCGTTAACAACTGTGTGACTTTGAACAAGTTACTTTACTTCTTATAGGCTCAGTTTCCTCTTCTGAAAAATGAATTGGGTTGCTATGAAAATTAAATGTGCTAATGAATGCAAATTGCTTAGGGCAGTACTTAGCATGTAGCAAGCACTGTGTCAGTGTTCTTAGCATCACTGCACAGATTCTCCACATGAACCTATTAAACAGAGTTGGCATCTGCTGAAAAGGGTGGCAATCACTCGTTCTTGTGCAAATTCAAAAAATGCTCTTGTGCACTGACAGTATTAATAACTGCTGTAAAAACAGGAGAGCTTAGGTCAGATAGGTGATTAGTACTCAACATGAAAATATATTCAAGTCTCTAATAAATTGAATTTGTTCATTACTCTTCTCAGTTTAGACCATTGATCCATCCTTTACTTAGATAGAATCTAGCACCAAGACTTGTCCTCAAATATTATTGAGTTGGTGTGTTTGAGGAGAAACATTTTTAAATTAAATTGTACTCTCAAATGATAGTCTATTTCTTTTTTCAAAATGGTATTTCCTTTATTTTTTTAAAAAAAGTATATTCTTTACATTTCAGGGCATTTATCTTGTGACCACCCAGTATTCAACTTATATATTTCTCTCTTCTTGTAACTTTACAAGTTACAGCAACACTCAGCCTTCAAATTGTCTGAGAGGTTTTCAAAAAGTTCATGGAAAATGCATATTATGAAACAAAACTATGCATGGGTTTCGATATTGTTTTTTTGCATCCAGATAAACTTCTACTTTAATTCAATTTGTTCCAAAAACTTTTTTTGAACTCTTCTCATACAGCCTTTGATTAAATAAAGTCATTTTTTTGTTTTTGTTTTTGTTTTTGTTTTGTGTGTGTGTGTGTATCTATCTTCAAAAATAGGTAAACTCAGTTCTATGTATCCTCAGTGCATTTCTGTTTTGAGAAGGGGCTTTGAAATAAGAATTTTTGAAGGTTGCTTGGCTGTCATTAAGTTTCTAAACAGAAGTAATATTAGTAATAGTCAACAGTTTTTGAGTGCCTATGAGATGCCAGGCTAGATGCTACATGTGTATTTCATTTGATTCTCACGACAGTCCCATGGGATGGATACCATTATGATCTCCACTTGACGTATATGGAAACTGAAGCATAAAGAGATTAAATAACTTCCTCAAGGTCACAGAGTTAGCGAGAGACAGAGCTGGGATTGAAACCCAATCTCTCCCCACACTGCTCTCTAGTAACTATGTTCTCTTTCTTGCATATGGGCCCTGGCCATGTGTACTCTGGCTCTTTGCTAGGCATAAAAGATATAGGAGATAGAGAAAGTATTATTTTTGAGCAATTTTTAAAAACATTTATTTTATGAGAGAAAGATAGGCACCCCCAACAGAAGGTTCACGCTATGGCCCACCCCAAGTTTCAGCCAGCCCAGATGACAGACACATGTGCACAGCTGACATAAAGAAGGGGTCCCAGGACTCAAATCAGGGACCTTCCCATGTGGATCCAGTTGTGTTACTACTGTGTGACCATGTGGCCCAGAAAGAGTATTTTGCTAGGCACAGAGGGTAAAATCTGGCTTAATTCATACCCGTGTCAAGGAGAGAAAAGAAAGATGTGACTGGCTCTTACCTTCAAACCTCTCACTTCATCCAACAAATACCTATTGAGAGCCTGCAATGTTCCAAATGGTGTGCCAAGTCTTATACCAAATGTTCTTGTCTCTGCTACATTGTCTCTGTTGTCCTTCACAAGCTCATTTCAAGACTCCTCTTGGGGGATAAGATGCCAAACCTAGCTTAATTCAACTAACTCAGCTCTGGTCCCTGTCTGCTGTGCATGCCCTATAAATTCCTCTTTAGTCTGTATGCTTCCATGGTAGCATAGAGGACCAAGCACACAGGAAGAATTTACTAAAGGTATATGGATAGCCTGACCTCTAAGTAAAAAGTGGAGAGGGACTCATAGTCAATTCTGTGTAGATACCAGGCCTGATGGGGGTAAGAACAGCCAGGAGGTTAGGGTTATAGTTAGGGTCATGGGATTTGAATCAAGCAGGTCTAAGTTTGTATACTGGCTCTGCTACTTACTAACTACATGAGTTAGGGCAAGTTACTGAACTCTACACCCCAGTTGCCCATTTGTAAAATGGGGATAATAACAACAAAATGTTCACAGTGCTTCTGTGAGAATCCAATGACGTGTTTCATATACATCCCTTAGCATGAAGTTTGTCATGTAAAAACCACCCAACGGGAGCCGTTCTTATCATTGATGTTATTTAATAAAATGCCCACGGATCCTTTTCAGCGTGTTTGCTCACCTATGGCAGATGAGCTGTCTGGGTACCTTGGGATAAGCACAACATAAAAGAAGAGCACAGGAATTGAAGGAAAACAGATGTCTTGGATATAACCTGACCAGAGGTGTTTCTGAGCTCAACAGTTCACCTGGACAAGGACATCCAGAAAGGGACCACAGGCTGTACACACTTAAGCTCTGGCCACCTCCCAAAAGACAAAGGCAAGATGTCACCTCCTGGGAAACATTCTGCTGCTAATGCCAATAATTGCTTTTTTCTCAGGAATGGTGCCCAGTGAGCTCCATGAAACAAGCCCCATAGTGAGGGTGAGCTTTTCTACTGTGATTCCAGTATGTTTTCAGGTGTTCGTTCCTGAAACCCTAAGGCTGGACTCCCCTGCCTCATTGCATTTAAACTGCCTACTTCCAGCTGTCTATGAGGGGGTAGCCGTCAGCTCTAGAGTCTCATTCTGACAATTCACATAGTGTTCTGCTACACAGGAATGGCCCTACACTGAGCAGCAGGAATAGCTGGTCAATATCTCAGCTGTTTGCTAATATTTGTTCCTTTTTGGCACATTGAAATTATTTTCACAATACTCCATCAATGGTTGATGGTATTTCTGACCAAAAACAGAAACACAGTGACCTGTCACATTTTTTTCATTATGTATAGTGGTATCAGTTAATCCAGGCAAGTGGCCATAACCTAAAGCCAACATGTTAGAGGACACTACTCTGGCTCTCCATCTCTCCACAAAGTGGACCATGAGACCAAGGAACATGTCCAGTTGGTGCCCAGACCCTTGGCTTCTAGACCAAAGTTCAGGTAAATGGATCTCGGAACTCTGTGCTCAAATAGCATGAAGTCTTTTGGGGAGTGAGGGGTTATGCAGGCCTCTTCCCCAAATTATCCTTCCAGGAGCAGACAGGTGTACAACCTCTAGCATGTTGAGTGATGGAGGTCCAGCTCTTCTGGATGAGGGAGTGCTAGATGGAGTAAAGACATACTGGCTGGTATGACCATGTACATGTGGCCTTGTGTAGTGTGTAAAGAGAGTCAGGGGCATGAGATGAGCATGAGGTAGGAAAATGAAGAGACGATATGAGCACACTACATGCCAGAAGACCCCATTTATACTTAGCTCTGCACTCTCCAAATAAACATTAGACGTGAGACTGCACGTCACTGCTATTTTGTTCTTATAAATTACATGGAAGAGGCAGAGGGGTGGTGGCCCCTTCCTCTACCTTTCACAACAAAACAGTGCAGGTGGGTCCCCAAGGGGAATTTTCTTTAGAGAGAACAATTCGTAGCAGAATCGACCATGGTGCTGAGAATTTCCAGAATGGGCTTAATTTTCAAACATCGTATATCAGGTATGTGTCTGTCTGCACATTCCAATTTGGGCCTCAGCAAAGCTTTCTACATCCACAGCTATTTCCCCCAATAAACTGGCCTCCCAGCACCTTTATTCTGTGACAATCACTGGACAGATGTGCTCTAAGCCCCCTCCCAATAGCAAAGCATCCAACAGCCCTAAGTGTCCTCATAAATGTCCTAACCCATTCAATCCTTCTCTCTAGTGCATACACAGTCCAAGCATTTTCCTGTCCCTCATTCAGCACTTGGTTCCAACCAACCAGAGGACACTGCCATTCACCAGCTCCAGATTCCCAATACCCTGCTGCTCACGCCCCCCCTTAGGGAATGTGATTAGCACTGACTATTAACTTTCACTGTGGGGTTGTTGCTCTTTTCTAGGGTAAACCTTGAAAGCATAAAACTTTCTTAACGTCAAATACTTAAACTGGATCAAAGAAAATTTAAACTACTAAAAACTGATGGTCTCTGGTAAAACAAGACCCTGTCTAAAAGTCTGGGCACTGCTAATGCTATCTGCGGCAGCTTATTCAGCTTCAAATACATTTGAAACAGCAATCGTTTCACCATGAGTAGCTGCTGTATGTCTGATGCACCACACTGCCGAATAATAAGAAAATCACTCACCTGTTTCTCAGCTCAAAGGGCTGACTCGTCTGTGAGCAGTCTGGCTGGCAGAAGCCTAAGGGATCCCAGAGAGAAGCAGTAGCTTGCTGATTGGCATTTCATCTAAGTACTAAGGACATATACTGAAGAGAAGATGCTGGATATTACCTCCATTGGCAAGTTAGAAAAAATGTCTCAAGGTTGAAGCTTTTACAGAACTGTCCCTGACTTTCTTGTCTTCTGCCTCTTGGTCTGTGACTTACCAAAGTTGGTCTTCTAAAAATTTATTTATTTCTTCTATTAGCAAGAGAGACACAGAGGGAGAAAGAGAGAGGGAGAAAGAGAGAAAGAGAGAGAGGGAAAAAAACTCGCAACAGGGTCTTGACACTGTAATACACCCCCAAGCCTTCAACCAGACCCAGATCACAGGCATGGGCCTGCACAGCATACCAGGAAGGTCTCTGGACATGAACATGGAATCATCCCATCTAGGCCAGCCTTGTAGACTGTTGTGTTTTACTGCTGTGCCACCATCCACCCACCCCAGCCTCAGCCCCCAGGTTGGCCTTTTCAAACAGAATCCCGGCTTTTCTACTACAGGGTTACCCTCCTACAGACAAGCCCCCTCCATATACACAGGTCAGGTAAGGATGGAAAGTCATTCCATTAGTGATGTAGTCATGGCTCCAACCTCCCTTCCTAAGTCCCTGTCTCCACTCCCATTCTTTCTCCACAAATCTGTATCACTCCTAAACAGCAGCAGTCTTAACCTTCCCAGCACCAGGGACCTGCCTCATTGAAGATAATCCCTCTGCAGACAGTGGTGGTGGTGGTGGTTGGAGGGGGCAGTCCCTAGATGATCCAAGAGCACTATATCTACCATGCACCCCATTTCCACCACTACCACATTGCAATATACAACAAAATGATAACACAACAATAAAGTTCATACAACCATGAGAATTCAATACTGCCAGTTATCTGATAGGAGGTGGATCCCAGGTGATGATGCCAGTGATGGGGAGTGACTGCAAACACAGATGAAGCCTCACTTGCATGCCCACTTGCTCACCCACAGCCCACCCTCCACTGTGCAGCCAGCGGCTGGCAGGGGAGGATCAACAGGCCATAGACTGGTACCAGTCCACAGCCTAAGAGTTGAGGACCCCTGCTAAACAGTATGTTAGGACAAACTTACTTTGGTTCTTGCCATCTGTCTTTTAACATCTAACATATGGTCCCCAACTTGCCCCTTCAGTGATACTCTCTTGCCTGTCTTCTTTGTGAGTTGTCCAAGCCTGGATTCTCCTCTTTAAAATGTTTATCACCTTCACTTCTCAAAAACCCACATCTATCTCAGGGCCAGCAGGTGGCATGGTGGTTGGGGTACATGGCCAACTGCAGTTGGAGTCCCAGACCTGGTGGCTTGCTTTCTCACTTTCCATTTTTTCCTCTCTCTGTCTCTCTCTGTTCAAATGAAAAATAACAGCAATAATAACAACAAATAAAATTAAATACATCTTTCCAAAAAACAAAAACTCATATCTATCACATATCATCCTCTTAGGTGATAAGAACAAATAAGCCAATGGGCATGCTAACCAGCTTTTAACAGACAAAAATAAATTCTCACTCTTTCCTCAAGTACAATACATGGAATTTAACAAGGACCTTCAATAACTTTAGGGAAAACAAATGGTTGAACATTTACTTAAAACAGCCAGAATTGGGACCAGCAGTTGGTGTAATGGCTATGTCGCTGGACTCCCATGTAGTCAACCGTGGTTTGAGTCTCAGGCCTGGTGGCTTAAACTCACAGCGGGCGTGTGTGTGTGTCCAAGATTCCATGAGAATATAGGAGAAGGGATTGCGGTGTGGCCATCCCTCCTGGGGGGTGATTTCTTGCTTTCTGTTTCTGTTTCTCTCTGTCTTTCTGGCGAGTGTACGCGCCCTATAACAACAAAAAATCTTCTCAAAAAAAGAAAAGAAAAACAGCCAGAGTTATGCCATCTGATACAGCAGCTACTAAATGCTATTTAATTTCAACTAAAATACAGTCATAATTTTGCAAGTGCTCAATAGCCACAGGTGCCTAGTAGCTACTGTATTGAATAGTACAGATATATAACATTTACATTATGGCAGAAATTTCTCTTGACCAGCACTTCTCCAGAGAAGGACTAATAGTGGGACTTTTCAGCTCGTAAGACTGGTAGGAGAGAGATGGATGCAAAAGGGCCATTCTGAATCCTTTGTGAATTACTGTTTGCTTGTACAGAATGTTCTCTCTGCCACTGCTGTCTAAAGAGACACAGCCTTTGCCAAAAAGTCATTTCATGCCCTACCCAAGTGATACATAGCTACCAGGTCCTTACTTCTAGAAACAAAGCAAACTTTCACTGAGTTCCAACTTTATGAACATAAAAAATGATAAAGCCATTAACTTAGTCCTATACTGTGGGTTACTAAAACCATGAAAAAGAATCTGTGGTAAAACCTAAATGGAAAACCAGAAATCGCAAGAATTCTGATGGTATCAGGGGACTACCATGCTCATTGTAGTCACAGTTAGACTAGCTAACATTAAACTCATCACCTTGGCCTTAGAGAATCTCTTGCCTCAACTGCAGAGTTGGAGGCAGCGAGTAGACCCTGTTTACTAAAGTAGGAAAGTGGCTATGAACATTTAAGAAAGATTCCCAACCAAAAGGATTGAAATCAATAGGTTGTTCTAGTTAACCCTTGGTTAATTAACTAGAAAATTAAGTTCAGCAGAATACCACCTACTGGATAACAAACATTTTGCTACAAGTAGAGTACAGCCAAAAAGTCTGACATCATTCAAGTTTCAACCTTTCCTGAAACTGATTTAGGAACTTCTTATGAATCTCCACATTATATTCTTAATATTTCCATTAGCTCTGGGGAGAAAGCAAACCATATTAATGGTAACTGCTAAAATTTATGCTTACTATGTGCCAGACACTATTTTAAGTACTTAGTTTCTATTAATTCATTTAATCTTCAAATAATCCAATGAGATATGTAGTATTATTTTTCTTATTTCAGGGATGAGGTTAAATGAAGCATCAGGAGTCCAGTTGACAAGTGTATCTCTCCAAATAATCTTATTTGTAAATCTGAGTCATAGTCCACAGTTAAATTATCTACTGCATTAAAACCAAAGTACATGATAGCATTAACTTCTTCCAAAAAAATTTCTAAATATAGATGACTTTTTCTTAATAGATTATTCTCATTTGGGCATGCACACACATGTGCCCAGTGTGTTTCAAGCAGCCAGGTCCAGGACTCAAACTGCAGTCTGCTACATGGGAGTCCAGCAATGTAACTGCAATGCCATCTGCTGGCCCCTTAAAAAAATTTCTCTTTTATTTTTTTTCATAGATGACTATTTGACTTGGCCTATGTAGATAGGTGGCCTCCTGGCCCCAGGTGTGTCTGAAATTAGGTAGCTTGCCTAAATCACACAAGCAGAAAATGACAGAGATTGGATTTGAGCCAAAGTGATCTGGTTTCTGAACCTGTGGTCTAAGCCATCACACTGTACTGCCTTGTCAGTGACAATGAGTGAGGGCAGGCCATACCTCCAGTTCGCACAATGCAATGGCAAGCAGTAGATTCTCACTAAATATTTGCAAATGAATAATAGCTAAAATTTATTAAACACTTCTTACTTCATTTAATCCTCAAAGGAATACTAATGCTAATGTTATAACACTGTTTTTACCCCCAGTTTTTTTGTTTTTGGGTTTTTTTTTGTTTGTTTGTTTGTTTGTTTTGGAGAGGTTTTTGCTATAGGGCGCGTGCGCTTGCCAGACAGAGAGAGACAGAGACACAGAAAGTGAGAAGTCACCCCCCAGGGGGGATGGCCATGCTGCAATCCCTTTTCCTCCATTCTCCTCTCGGGATTTTCGGCACGCACGCACACGCGCCTGGCATGAGTTTAAGCCACCGGGTCCGGGACTCGAACCATGGTTGACTACGTGGGAGTCCAGCGACATAGCCATTACGCTAACTGCTGGTCCCTTTACCCCCAGTTTTTACAAGTGAGGAAACCGAGACACAGAGAGGTCAAGTAACTTGCCCAAGATCACAGAGCTAGAGGATGGAGAAAAGATTTGAACCCAAATTAAGATCCACTCTTGAATGGACTCTTATAGAACATATAACCTGCCCTATAATACTCTTAATTGTTTGCTGTGCCAGGTGTGAACTATAACTGCTTCCTCATAAGTCTTATCTCATCAAAGTAAGTATGAGCTCTGTGAAGTAGGGACCCTGCTTGATTGTTCTTTCCCTCAAGCTCTTAGCCCAGTGCTGAGCATGGAATCAATGTTTAATAAGCACTTGCTAATTGATTCAGTGCCTACTGAGGAGGGACTTTTCCAGTCCAAAGCCTCCTGACTGGTTTCCTATCTTGCCTTGTAGCTTTACACAGCATCTCTAGATCCATGTAAAGGTGGGTGAGGAGGAGGCTGAAAAATGGCACCAGATGGACAGCCTGAGGAGCCTTGATCTCCAGGAAGGGATGGTGCGAGTGGTTCACTCCAGCAGGGAGAATTATTACTGATACTGTGTGTTTGTTTGTTCATATTTTTAAGGAAAAGAGGTTTAAGGCTAGCCAGTGGTGTGGTGGTCAGGGAGCTGGATCCCACATGACCCCCTGAATGGTTGAGTCCTGGAGCTGTTGTCTTGAAAGACATGTTGGGCACATGTGTGTGCATGCGCAAAATTCTAAGAGGAGAATGCAGGAGAAGGGAATGTGGTGTGGCCATCTTCCTAGGGGGTGATTTTGCACTTTGCTTCTCTGTTTCTCTCCAGTGAGCACAAACGCCTCATAGCAAAAAAAATTTTTTAAAAGTAAAAGAAGGTAAGAAGTTTATTTAGCTTATGATTACGTTGTTTAGAACTGCTGAGGCCTCATGATAATAAAAATCAGATGGCTTAGAGTTGGTTTTAATCAGTGGTTTTGAATTACCTATACTGTACCTCCTTATTGTCTATACTTGGATAGACCATGGCCACCACCTTCTTCCCCACTATAGTTTGCTGTCACGGTTTCCTTCTAGAAAGAACATAAAGGAGCAGGGCTATAATTGATCTAATCAAGCACTAGGCTTGGAGCTCAAAGACTAAGATCAGAGTCTCGGTTCAGTCATTAAGTGCCTGTGGGCAAGTCAATGAACTTATTAATGTTCTAATAAAATGGAGGCACCATTGCCTGCTTATACAATTGGTCCAAAGAACAGAATAAAATGATAATACAGATATGCCATACCAAGTAAAGTGATAGTTGTTACTTTTGTTCTTCACTAAACTAGTGGTTCCTATCTTGTTCACTTACTGATTAGCCTTTCTTTTACAATTCACAGAATTTGTTGGATTTTTTTTTAAAGAGTAAGAGCTCTGACTGATGCAAAGTAAATACCTGTTTTAAGCATGTTCAGGTATATGCCTAGTAAAAATAAAATCACAAAGACCTTAATGGCAAATGTTATCAAATATCAGCACAATACCATCACTGCCTCACTCCATTGTAGTTAAAGAAAGTCACCACAGCTGACGGCCTTGGGGCCAGAAAACAGACTGACAACATAGACTTTGAAGAAGGAAATCATGCTACCCAGAGGCTCTATGACTTCTCTCAATCATCACTGACAAACACACAGCAGCCAGGACCAAATTATTTTTTTAGAGCTTGATTTTTTTTCCTTTTTTTTTTTTTGTTTTTTTGTTTTTGAGAGAGAGAGATTTTTGCTACTGGGCACATATGCTCACCAGAAAGACATAAAATGAGAAATCACTCCCTGGGGGGATGGCCAGGCACAATCCCTTCTCTACTTTCCTCTCAGGATCTTGAGCATGCATTTTTGTTTGTTTTGTTTTGTTTTGCCATTTTTAGAATTATTTTACTTAATTTTCTTTATTTATTTTAATTTGACCAGAGAGGAACAGTGAGAGGGAAAGTGAAAAAGCAAGCTGCCAGGTCTGGGACTCAAACCACAGTCGGCCATGTGGGAGTCCAGTGCCCTTAATCACCATGCCACCTGTGTTTTAAATAGCCTACGTGAGAGTCCAGTGATGTAACCATTATGCCATCTGCTGGTCTCCCCCCCCATTTTTTTAAAATAATAATAGCAAGAGGTTGAAGGAAGTAAAGAGTGCTAGGGTGTGACTTGTAGAATTAGTGCAAATGCTTTAGTCACCTTCATATGCATCTTCCTGACAACTGTTAGGGCTGCCCTGTTAAAGTTAGTTCCAAAGAAAGAAGCCCAATGTACTGTCATATTTGAAAACATTCCCAAGGCTTACCATCACCAGCTAATGCAGAGATGCATCAAAATGTCTTTGTTCAGCATTCAATCTAGCAATGACATTTCAATGAAAACTGACATCTCAAAATATAATTTGACTCCACAAATGGGTAAGGGTTCATCAGAGAGCTTTGTTTCTCCTTCACATACCATAGATTATTGTCTCACAGGAAGCAGAACTCCATGACTCTGGTTACTGCTATTAACAATTAATAAAATATTCATGCCAAAGGAACCTTTGACCTCATTGAGTCCAGTCTTGTCAATTCATGCAGGAGAAAATAAAGCCCAGAGAGGTTAGCTGATGAATCCAAAGTCAGCTATCGATGGGACCTGAAGCCCAGTTTTCTTTTTCTTTTTTTTTTTTTGGAGAGGTTTTTTCGCTATAGGGTGCGTGCGCTCACCAGACAGAGAGAGACATAGAGACAGAAAGCGAGAAATCATCCCCCAGGGGGGATGGTCACGCCGCAATCCCTTCTCCTCCATTTTCCTCTCGGGATCTTGGGCACGCACGCACGCACACGTGCCCGGCGTGAGTTTTAAGCCACTGGGTCCAGGACGCGAACTGCGGTCGACTACGTGGGAGTCCAGCAACATAGCCATTACGCTAACTGCTGGTTCCCAAGCCCAGTTTTCTGATATTCCAGCGAGTATTCTTTTACTAAAACACATGGCCTCTCTTTCTTTCTTCTGAATCCTCTGCTCAGATCCACAAATCTATATCCTCTCTCACTTCACCAGATTCTTACGTAGATGATTTTTACTTTTATATTTGACAGGTCATTTGAAACCAATTTTTTCCTCTCTCAGACCAAGTTCTCATTAGTACCAAATATAATATCATTCCGAGTTTCCCCTGCCAGTCAAACTTATGGGCTCATTTTAATATCAGATATAATTTAGAAGGTAAATATTATACCTATAAAAAGAAAATAAAAGATACTCAGATTGTTCATTTGTCACTTTGTAAATGATCCCCAAGAAATACCATATCATTCGTAGTGCTGGGAATTGGGGATTCAGTGTATTTTACAGACTACCAGTTGTATATAAAAGGTGACACTCTGATGCAATATTCCCTTTGGTTGCATACAGTTAAGCTTTCTTTGAAGCTATATTTGTATGGTAAAGAAGAGAATGGGTCATCCCCATAGCACAGTGGCTGAGCCCTGTGCATTGGGATCTGGATCCTGTGTGTCTGACGATGGTTTGAATCCCAGTCCTGGCAACTTGAAAAACAAGCTACGCATGAGTGCACGTGTGCCCAAAATCCTGACAGGATGAATAAATGGGGAGGAAAGGACTGCATTGTAACCATGTGCCATTGAGGAGGAGTGCTTTCTCTTTGTCTATTTCTCTCTCTCCACAACCCCCCCCCCCACATGTACACACACTCCCAAGCATTTAAAAAAAGAAGACAATGATGATGACAACAATGTTAGTTGTGAGGATTTTTACTGTATAACATGCCATACTTATATCATTTTGTTAATGATTAATCAAATTGTTAATCATTTCCCAGGAACTCAATCTAGGACTATCTCTGTGAAAGAAGGTAGAGTCATATTTGACAATGAATAAAAACATAATTGCATTCCTCTGAACTGAGGGTCATTCCCACTTGGAATGCATATCAGAATCTCTAGAGGATTATTTCCAAGCTATAGATTTCCCTATAGGGAGTCCAGTATGCTTCCTAAGGGGAGAAGTACTGCTGCTAGGTGATAATCACTGTCTTCGTAGAGTCTAGTTATCCACTGAAATGGTATGGAGGCAGGAAAAAAGAAGCTGATCACTACACCAAGAGAATGTTTTATGTTTACCAAACCATTTTTAATGATAATGACAAAATTTACTAAGCATTTCTTACATGCCATATGTAGCTCTAAATTTGTTTTACATTTATTTAACTCATTTAAATCTCAAATATTCCCTATAAGGTAGGTAAAGTAGTACTATTTTCCTCACTTTACTGATGAGGAAACTGAGGCACAAAGAAGTGAAGTCACATACCTAGTAAGAGGCAAAGTCAGAATTTGAACCAAGACTGAAATCAAGACCTTCTTGACCCTGCCCCTTTTTCAGCAGTTTTAGGTCCCTTCCCAGAGGTAACCTTGGTTATGTGTTCGATATGTGGTCTTAGAAAACCTATTCTATGCATTTATAGACATAAGTATGTACCCACAGGAAATAAATAGTAGCTGTATTATTCTTTATTTTCTATACAAATCCTATTATTTGGTGTTTTCTCTCATTTTCTTTTTTAAAGAAGGACAATTAAAATGGTTTAGAAACTTTTTTTAGTATAGATAGGTTTGTAAAAATGAAATTGATATTGGGAAATATCAATGATAGCGTAATGGCTATGTCGCTGGACTCCCACGTAGTCGACCACGGTTCGTGTCCCGGACCCGGTGGCTTAAAACTCACGCCGGGCGCGTGTGCGTGCGTGCCCAAGATCCCAAGAGGAGAATGAAGGAGAAGAGACTGCGGCGTGACCATCCCCCCTGGGGGGTGATTTCTCACTTTCTGTCTCTATGTCTCTCTCTGTCTAGCGAGCGCAGGTGCCCTATAGCGAAAACCTCTCCAAAAAAAAAATGAAATCGCTATTGATATCTTGTAAACAATAGTTCTTTATTTTTTTTTTTTTTTTTTTTTTTTTTTTTTTTTTTTTTTTGGAGAGGTTTTTTTCGCTATAGGGCGCGTGCGCTCGCCAGACAGAGAGAGACATAGAGACAGAAAGCGAGAAATCACCCCCCAGGGGGGATGGTCACGCCGCAATCCCTTCTCCTCCATTCTCCTCTCGGGATCTTGGGCACGCACGCACACGCGCCCGGCGTGAGTTGTAAGCCACCGGGTCCGAGACGCGAACCGCGGTCGACTACGTGGGAGTCCAGCGACATAGCCATTACGCTAACTGCTGGTTCCCAACAATAGTTCTTTATTTTTTTGTAAACTTGTTTTGGATATCAGCTTTCTCTCATCAAATATGGTGAGACCCTTAGGAGTACAGCTCCAGTGATTTACAAAAGATCTGGGCTAAACTTGGAGCTAGAAAACAGTGCTCTAGAGCAGGAGTTCTTCTCAAACATGGCTACACGTTGAATCACCTAAGGACCTTTTAAAACGTACTGAGGCCAAGAATGACCCTAGACCAAATGAGTCTGAATCATAGGAAACAACTCAGTAACAGTATTTCTTTTTATTTTAAAAAAAATTTTCGGGAACCAGCAGTTAGCGTAATGGCTGTGTCGCTGGACTCCCACGTAGTCGACCGCGGTTCGCGTCTCGGACCCGGTGGCTTACAACTCACGCCGGGCGCGTGTGCGTGCGTGCCCAGGATCCCGAGAGGAGAATGGAGGAGAAGGGATTGCGGCGTGACCATCCCCCCTGGGGGGTGATTTCTCGCTTTCTGTCTCTATGTCTCTCTCTGTCTGTCTGGAGAGCGCACGCGCCCTATAGCGAAAAACTTCTCCAAAAAAAAAAAAAAAAAAAATTTTCCAGAGGGCACCTGCACTTGTTGCAAAGAGAGAGAGAAAGCACCTCCTCCCCATTTGGACTGGTTAGACCACAACTCCTTCTCTTTTATCTCTCCCTCTTTTCAGGATTTTGGACATGCACACACATGTGCCCAGTATGTTTCTCACTTTCTGTCTCTCTGTCTCTCTCTGTCTTTCTGGTGAGCACATGCACCCTGTAGCAAAAATCTCTCCAAATAAATAAATAAATAAAGTCACACTACCAAGTTCAAGTTATTAATATCTGTTCATTGGAAATAGAAACACCTCAAAGCCTAGGTATCAGCTAAAATATTACCAAATTTCCTCATCTGGGCAAAGGAAATAATTCCCATTCCAGAAATGTTATGAGAACCAGGTCAGATTATGGGTGAGGAATTGCTTAAAAAATAATATGATAATAAATACTTTCTTTTAGGGTTAATTACAAAAAAGAAAGTATCAGATTAAGAAAAATAAATAAGGGCCCAGCAGGTGGCATAGTGGTTAAGGCACTGGACTTGTTAATCCACATGGTTGACCATGGTTCGGGTCCCAGACCTGGCAGCTTGAAACTCACACTGTGCACATGAGCATATGTGCCCCAAATCTCAAAAGATGAATAGAGTAAAAGGGAATGTAGCATGGCCATCCCCCTTGGGGGTGATTTCTCGCATTCTGTCTCTCTGTCTCTCTGGTGAGCGCATGCACCCTAAAAGCAAAAAAAAAATTAAAAATAAATTAAATTAAAATATTTGTCTAAAAAATAAATAAATAAATAAAATAGGGACTATCCAGAGGAGCCCTAGGATATAATCCATCTGTAATGTGGCATTAGGACTATGGATCAGATTTTCCAAATATTTGGAAAGTTGTCTAAGAAATACACAGGCATCATTGGCCCAGGGCCCTTGATGACCACATTCAACCTCTAGAATTTGCAGAGGGTTTCAGTACAAGAAATACCTTTCAGGCCCTGATCAGTAGTTCTTCAGAAGGGCTAAATATCCAAATTCTTCAAGTTTTTTTCACTTAGCTTTGAAACACCCCTTTCACACATGTTCCCTCCACCCATTCTCCCAATAGAAAAGGAGATTCTCCATCCCCCAAAAATGGCACAGTGATGTCAGGAATAAAAGCATTCTGATGTGGCTGGCATATCTATTTTTTTTTGGAAAATTTCTGCTGTGCTTATATTTTAAAATATTAATAGTTCAGTATTTGATTGATCTCATAGGCAGCGTGTGTCAGAGGAAAGACTTGTGAATGTCAGTTTTTCAAGATGCACCATGTCAAGATAGTGCATTTATTCTAAAAAATATAGTCCTCCCTTGATATCCACAGAGGACTGATTCCAAGATCTGCAACAACCTCCCCTCCCCCATATGCAAATCAGTGAATGTTCAAATCCCTTATACAAAATGGGGTAATATTTATATATAACTTATGTGCATCCTCCTGTTAATTTTAAATCATCTCTGGATTACTTATAAATAATCTCAGCTTCAGATATAAGTGAAAAGGAACATACATACTTCTTCACAACTTTCATTTAGGGAGCCACCTCATCCCCCATTTCATAACAACTGGCATGGCCTGAACTGCATCTAAGCTTGGTTGAATCCGTACGTGTGGAACCCATGAATATGAAGGGCTGACTGTGTTATTGTGGACATGTAACACACTTGCTCTATTTAACCCTATTCTGTGGAACTGTGATCCTGCCAAGGACCCAAGAATCATGACAACTCCAGCCAGCTCTGTGGGAAAGAATTGTTGCTGAGCCAGTCTCCCTGTGCATATGGCTAGGGGATGCTTATATCAATGTTCAGGCTCCTTGACCCACATGATTTCCAGATGTGGCTTACTTAAGGAGACCCTCACAATTTCAAACAGGTAAACTATCTTTCCTTGAATATCTCCCCACTAATACCCGTAAATAAAGTCCTAATGAAAATCTGACTCATGTAAAACTGTAAAAGCCCACTCCTTAGGTTCCTGGGAGATGTAAGGTATGTGTGTGCTAAACTTTGTTATTGCTGAAATAAGACAAGCAAATCAGCACATGGCTCATTAAGAAAAACCAAATGGTATAGATGTAAGTATTTAAATTGTGGGCATGTTTTCAGATTTCACAGAATGGCCTATTTAAAATAAGTTGTATACAATAGAAGATGGAATTTACAAGGAATCCCCTTTAGGTGAGTTGCCCAGTTCTTGGCCTCTATCTGGGGAAGGGAACAATTAAGGACCAAGGTTTCATTTCATGAGTGGTTTGGGGAAATAGCCTCCTTACTTTATAGTCAGAACTTGCATATCCGGTCATTGAGGAGAAATCTAAGAGCAAGGAGCTTTTCTGAAGCCCTTACCATTTTCTATTCTGGTCCACTGCAAATGTTCTCTCCCCAAGGCACAGGAAGGACACATGGAGCGCATCTTGGCTACAACATATGGTGCTGAAACAGCAAGCTGATAAGTCTTTAGCAGTACTTGACAGTGGTAAGAGATCAATTATTGTCACATAAATATTAAAAAGCTCTCCTAGTACTGTTAGAGTGAGAATATATTTAACCATGATAACCACCTCTCTGCTAATAGTAACTGAGTTTGCCTGGGAAACGAAATGCTGTTCCATTAGAGGAAGTTCAATTCAAGACTCAGTTGGTCCGAAGTTGTTTTGCTGTCGTTGCTGTTGCTGCTTCCATCTTCAATGAAAGCCAAAATGTGAAGTAAGTACCTATTAGCTTCCCTGGGGACTATGATTCTTCCATCTGCAGGTGATAGAATCTTTCTAGAGACTGCTCAATGTGGGTTTTGTCTAGGAAATTTTGACCTTTTTTCTAAATCCTATGAGGAGACTGAATCTGCCCCCCTAGAATCTGAAGCGCAACCTCTTTTGTTCCTGAGGTTCCAAAAGTTCATCTTTGCAGATTCCAGCAATCAATTCACCAGCAGGCAGTGATGTAGTGCCAACCTGATGATTAGCTCAAATCCCTACTCCCCCAGGCCCAGTCTTCTCCTGGGCAGGTGTTGGGGTGGGAATGAAGGAAAAAACCCTGTTCTCCAGGAGATTGAAAATTCCAAGAATCAGATGCTTACCTCTTATGACTCTATGTGTGGTCTAGAGAATTCACGCACAGAATTTCTAGGTCAGGTCACTTGGGTAATACCTTCTCATTTCTCCAAAACTAAAAAGGCAAAGCAATCCCTGCAAACTGAATGCATCTCTTTGAGCTGTAATTCGGGTTACTGTGTACTTATAAGACACCCGAGCTTCAAAGAAAACAACAATCTCAGACTACAAAATGAACAGTATTTCAGTTATTTGAAAGTGTGTCCAGTTGTGCACAGTACAGGTGGAAAGGCGTTCAAAGCATCAAGACTCTTGACCAAGATGGGAAACAAATACCAAAACATATGGTTGTAGAAAAATGTTTACATTCAGTTGTAACAAAGTCCTTTTTCTGAAGTGAACTGGAAGGACCAAAGTAGAATGTGTACTGGTAAAGAGCACGTATGCTGGAGCTGGCCTGCCTGGGTTCATGTTCCGGATCTGCTACTTACTTGAGCAAACCACTTAGCCTTCTTGTGTGTCTCAGTTTCCTCATCTAAAAGTGGGAATAATAATGGTGCCTATCTTAAGGGTTGTTATGAAGGAAATTGGGTTAATTTTTACATTTTTAATTCAATTTACATTTAGAATATTTTTTAAATCAACTCTAGAATTCAGCTTTATTTCACGTTTATTTCCAACAACAGCAGTTCCTACCACTTTGAGATTCCCCCAGTCTGTCTCTGCACTTCTCTGCAAGAAAAGCTCCAATACATGAAGACTGAGCTTTGCTGGGATGCCAAGTACTTCAAGGAAGGCTGAAGGTGAATTCTTTGAAATGGCAAGCCTTCACCCCAATATTCCATGAGCCTAGCAATGTGGCTGTAGATCAGTATCAAATGCTTTCAGACTGGACTCGCCCCATCGTTCTGGCTGGGAGCAAAGCAGTAAGGGAGCTCTCCAGAGGAACAGGCTCCCCTCCGGCTGGCAAAGTTAAGGAGAGAGACTATTCATTTCCAAGAGTGTTATTAATTGTTTTGACACCTGCCTCTGGCGTCTGCACCTTTTGGTGTAAATAAATGATTGGCTAGGGCCAGAGCGTTGCCTGCCATGAGATGATTAGAAGAAGCAACGCCTTGGTGAAACCGCCTGTGCAGCTCTTCGCGACAGCCCCTCCGCATTAAGAACACATTTTTCTCCCTGTCTCCACTACCCTGCTCTTTTTTTTTTAATGAGGAAAAAAAAGAAACCTGTCTTTTCTTCATATTCTCATCCCAGCTGGTGTTTATTCCTTCTCCCTTTTCCTTCCTCCTCACTCGACTTAGAGGAAAAATAAAAGAAAGAAAAGAGTGGTTTCTAAGCAGTTGAAAGCATGTCTTATTCTATGGGAAGGTCAAGTTGGGTAGGAGGGGTTGAAAAGGAAGAAGGACCCAGTGAAAACACCAGGAGTGAGTAATAGCCATTGGACTTAATGTAACCTCCCTGGCCCTTCTGCCCACATCTGGGTTGTTTGTCTTTCTCTGTTCTATTTCATTTTGAGAACAAGCCCTCAGAGGTCAGGCATGTGGCTTCCTTTATGCTGTAGGTAGCTCCTAGCATTATCGTGGTAATAACAGATAACATTTCCTGGGTACTGACTACATTCTAGGCAGGTAGATAAATGTATATACATTACCTCCTTCAATCCCCACATAAGCCCCATAGGATCCATACTCAAGATCCGTCTTTGATGGACATAGAAAGTGAATCTCAGAGAGGTGAAGTGAGCTGCCTCAGGTCACACAGCAAGTCAGAGGATGCTCCAAAGCACCTTGGGGTAACCAAGTGTTAGATTTACAGGTGTAATTGTCCGTAGGTCACATGTTAAGCTCATTAAGAGTACAAGCCTTCAGAGGGCAGGGCTACAGCTCCACTTCCATCAGTCACTAGTTTATTGGAAGCCCCCATTGCACATAACAGAATCCTCAAGCCTGAGAACAGCAGCATTATTCTTTCAAGTTTCTTTAATGGGTTTAGAAAAGGCCATTAATTCTGAGCAAGTTACTCTCCTGCTGTTCTGCCTGACAAGTGAGAGGTGAGCTGTAAGCCCAACAGGATCATTCTGTGTTAAGGAACAGCCCTTTGTATGAGAGTATTCTTGAATTTTCCCCAACACAAAGTGAAGAGAAACGTAATAGAGCAAAATTACGGAGCTATTTTTAAAAAATGGGGAGAGTAAATTTAGTGCTCATGAGAGTGAGGAACTCAACAGGATGATCTGGAGCAGACCACTGAGTTTCACAACTCATACTCTGCCAATCTCCTCCGTAAATACCCAGGCTATTCCAGGCCTGCTTCCTCTCTGGAGCAGATGCCACCAGTCTCAGAACATCACGGGGCTAGAGATGTAATAGGCAAAAGACCATGTGGTGACACCATTATGCATTCATTCAGTGCACTAGAGTGTGCAAAGTAGCATCACCTACATGATCACCTTTTCTCCCCCTATGTTGGGTGCCAAGTCTAGGCAGAGCTGATATCAGTACCAATCCCATTTTCCACATCAGGATCACAAGACACCATCCGGTGACTAGACATGCCTCAGCTCCCACAGCTACTGAAGTAACAAAACTGAGACTTGAAACCAGGTCAGCTGATTCCAAATCCCTGCATTTTATGATAACAGGATTTAAGAACTGAGAATTTGCATTTTGTTTTGTTAAAGTACACTAATGCATTCTTATACACCAAGAAACATCCCGTTTCCAATATATCAATTGGTATTAAGGGTCTGGCATATACTGTATATATTCATACTCTTACTGGTTATAATAGGACAGTTTTAGGACACTTATCACTCAGCCAAACCTCCATTAATCTCTGGCTCCACTCTCTTTCTTCTCTGATCTCCTACAGTATACATGTCTCATGAGGGCACTAAACAAGATCATGAATGCAAAGTTTTTGGCACAGAGATGACCATGAAGTTAATAAATTATCCAAAACCATATCACAAGGAGGAAGCAAACACCACCACCACCACCACTACTACTACTACTACAAATCTGGTGACCATTTTACTCTATATGATGCAGAGTACTGAGGCTTTACAATATAATAACTCAATCTTCACAAAGCCCTTTAAGATTGGGATCATTTTACTAATAAGAAAAATGGAACAGAGAGGCCAAGCAGCATGACCAAGGTCACGGAACTCATATGTGATGGTACTAGAACCCAGTCCCAGGCTGTCTCATTCCAGAATCTGAGCTTAGAACTGCAAAGCTCCTCTCAAACAAAAGCCAAAGCTGAGACACCCATGGGAAGCAGATAAACAAACCCTTTTTTAAAAATTTCCTGATCCAACATGACTGTAAGAAAACAAAAGAGAGCCTTTCTCATCAACAGTGCATACAAGGTCAAGAAAATGAGGATTTTTTACTGTTCATAGAGAGGATATCCACCATGGTTGCCCAGGGGTGTCTGGATTACAGGGTACATCCCCATTCATTGCCTATTTGCTTTAAAGCCTTATAACCTTATGCAAAATCTCTGCACCAAATAAATGGGAATCCCTTGCTTCATTCCATTCCTTTACAATGACTAATGTAATGGCTGATGTACTGAACTATGTGCATCTACCTGGCTCTGAGGCAATCTTGTGGAAGCCAGAACTCCTCACTGGTGATCTGCCCAGTAATTAATGGTTGATGGGCCACTTATTTTCCTGTCACTTCAAAGTGAAATGCACAAGACACTTATTTCATTTTACCACTTTGCAACCTAGGCAGCTGCTGGATTTATGCTTTACTCTTATGTTTATTCCTCCTCCAGAAGCCTAAGTGACATTCTCAAAGCAGTAGCTGCAAAAAGCAAAGGACCCCTTCCTGCCAGCCATGGTGACATCAAATCAAGTAATTGACTGAAACAGAGATGTGTGTCAGGGGGTAAGGAGTGAAGTCTAAGGAGTATGAATCAAAACTCAGTGCAATCTCCCTGCCACTGGTGTCAGAAGGCATAATTTGTATAAAGAGCTGCTGCATGCAATTGCTTGGTGTGGTCTGAAACAAGGACTTCAATAAAATAATGGCTCCCATTGACTGGATATAGAAGGAATGCCAAATACGTGCTTTGCACAGATTAACTCATTTAATCTTCACAATCATACTATGACAGAGGTACAATTTTTATCCCCGTTTTACAGATGAGGAAGCTGAAGATGAGACCCTAGTGATTTTTACCAAGGTTAAACCACTAGTAAATGGCACAGCTGGGACATGAACCTCAGTAGTCTTACTCCACAACTGCATTCATGTGCTATATCACCTCTCTTGACAGAAGAAATGGTGCAAACATTCTACTCTCATATGTTGGGTTTTCTTTGATGAGTTAGTCATTTGATTCAGCCAGTCATTACCAAGCACCTCACATGTGCCAGAAATTATACCAGTATAGGATCCTGTAGATGAGGGGAGAAGTCCCTGCCCTGGTGAAACTTCCAGTCTAATGCAGGACACTGATATTAATGGAAAAACCTCACCAGTAAGAGAAAATCACAGTGGTGACAGGTTATACCAAGGAGAACTGTGTGGTTCTCTGGAAACAGGAAATAGAAAACTGACCTTGAAGAAGTGCACCACTGTGCTTCCCTGAAGAAATGACAGTTAAGTTGCAATCTCAAGGGGTAGGGGAAGAGCATTTCGGACAGAAGGAACAGCACGTGAAAACTATTTTTTTCTCCTTTTTTATTTTTCCAAGCCTCTTTTGACAGCTGCACTGGGCTCATTCTCTGGCCTCAGTTTGAGTTAGATGGTTCGCTTTATCATGGTGAGACGAACATGACAAACCTAAAAATAATAGCTTCTTTTTTTTCTTTCTTTTTTTCTTTTTTCTTTTTTTCTTTTCTTTTTTTTTTTTTTTTTAAGCAGCCCTATTGCATAAAAAGATTTAAAGCTCAGGGCTCACCATTTTCTCTCTTTTCTCCAAATGCCCAAAAAGGAGTGGGCGGTGTCAATGAAGACTAATTGTTCTGATCCCAGTTTAATTCTCCCTGTCCTTATGAACTGATTCTGAAAGTTCCCACTAGACAAAAGAAGAAGGGCAGTCAGAGCAGGAGGGTGGAGACTCTGAGGGATGCTGTGAGGAAAAGGAAGAAGCTCAGAGAGATTGCTCCTTGCTGGTCTGCATCACAGTCCCCCCCCCTCCCTGTTTACACTTGCCAAGCACATTCCCTTTCCCCTTCTTCCTGCTCCTATCTACCCATCAACCTTGGAGCCTGAGTAATAAGTAAGGATATCTTAGAATCCATTTGAACTCAGGGCTTGAGCCTCCAGCCAGGATTGAGACTTGGAATCAGGCTGACCTTCCAGTCAAGTGGAATTAGGACAGCCCAGGGACAGAAACATTCCCACAGCCAGCAAACACTAACCCATCCTCAGAGATCCCACACCTAATGTGCCCCTCTGACTTGAAGGTCAAGGCTCTTTCATTTCTTCAATCCCTAACCACAGAGTTCTGGAAGCCCTCTGACATACCAGTGTTTAAACCTGGTGATACAGAACACTATCTAAGCAGCCATGAGCTGGTTTATGTATTTACTAACTAATTTTGATAATAAGTAAAGATCACAGATACCCTTCCTGTTTTTGAACATGTTGATCTTATCAATTCTATCCCAACAGCAGTCACAGTCCTTGGGTTACTGATTTTCCTTCTCACCAGCACCACAATTACAGATATGGGGTGGTGGGGGGGGGGGGGTGGATACAAAGGACTTGGTCTTAAATTACCTGGAAGTTTCCATCCAGGAGAGTGTGAAGAACATTAGCCCCCTTCCTTTGTCATGGTTCTGAACATAGAATCAGACTGCTTGGGTTCAAATCCAGTGCCACTCCTTGCTAATTGTGTGTAAACCTTGGTAACTCTTATAAGCCATAGTCACTTCCATATAATGGGAATAATAGTGTAAAATGGGAATATAATGATACGTACTCAGCACAGAATAAGTTAATGCATTTAAAATTATCCGTCATCCTTTAAATCCTCAATGCATAGCTATTATTCTTTATGAACACATTTGCTTTAATGACATGAAGATAACTAAACGATTCAATGAAGACCATGTGAGCACGCACCCAGCATCGCCTGTGATTCTCTTTATCTCAGTTACATAAGGTATTAAATAAAAACCTCCATCCATTCAACATTTTTTATATTTTTTGTTACAAATAGTCCATTCCGCATCATGACTATTCCCCATGGGGAGTTCTTTCTCATTTCCCATCCTCCTCTGTCTCTCTTCTGATAGAGAATGTACCCTCTAGCAAATTAAAAAGGAAAAAAAGTCCATTCTAGTACTTCTTTTATAGTTGAGCTTGGGTTCTGTAAAGGGTTTTGCCCTTTCTTCATTGTGAACGTCTTAAGTACATTTCAAACCATTTTTCCTCAAATTCAGTTATACAATAAATTTGTCATAATCCTATGTATGCAGTTGGAGTTAAAATATGCCAACCCTAAGGGACTTTTATTCTTCCTTTTGTAGGAGTTATATTGCATGCATATATATAAGCCGGGAGGTTGAGGTTTCCCTCATTTTCTTTAGATGCCTGGAGATCAGTGAGAAAAATCTGTGAAGACTCATTGTATTTTTCCCCTGAATCAACAGTGACACTGATTTATAACTTAATAGTGATTCCCTCGAGTACTTAATAACAATGATTACACTCTAATAAATGCATTTCCTGTAGGCTTAAGTGACTAACATGCTGATCTATTAGACTGGTATAATAATATAGGAACTTTCTTCTTGGTTACTGAGAAAATGTCTAAGGAATTGGTACCTTCTAAAATAGGAATATTAAATAAATGCTTTTCTACTGGTGGATTCTTTCTACAAATTAATTCCTACCTGAAAAACAGAAATGTATAATTTCATATTCTCAGAATATGCTCACCATGTGTATCTTAAAGAATTGGTCCTTTTATTCTAGTTAACTTTAATTATCCTTAAAACATTAAGGATCATTACGAGAATTAAGATGTTTAGTACTCTTCAAATACAGTTACTAATGTCAAGATTCCTATTTTGCATTTTATTTTCTGGTTCTTGAATCTGGGTCAAATTTGCATGCATTGCACATCCCCAAATGTACTTTATCCCTTTTTTCCAGGCCTCAGGCCCTGTTACGTGTTGATCAGTAAAAGAAAAATCTTAACACACAGAGGCTTGTACTTAGCATCTGTCAGTAACCCCATGATTAATGACTCCAGTGTTGCCTAGCATGTCCAAACATCATAAGGCTTGGCTAATGTTTTGATCAGGCCTGAACAGCGTGTTTAAGAGACTCTCTTATGGACAGCTAGAGGGTAGGAAATAATCACATTGAATGAAGAGTCCAAGTTCTTGCAACTTGTGGTGAAATCTTTCTGAATATTGATTCCCTTTGCTAATAAGCTCAGAAGTTCAAAGCGAGGACCTGAGGCCACGGCTCCCCCTTGCCTCCTTCAGACAAACTGCACTCCTCCTCTTTCTAAACGGACAGGATTATGAAACAGAATTTTTTAAAACTACGTTACCCCCTTGACCTCTTTTCAAGAGCCTCTGTTATTAACATTAACTTAAATTCCCTCTGCCAGAACGGAGTTTTCAAATAAATTACACTCGGATCATTCCTCCCACTTCATCCTAGCGGTATTTTAAAAATGATGCAATGTGGATAATTTTGTATCTTAGGGCGAGGATTTTAAAATTCATTCTCAGGTAAGTGAGCATTGCTCTTGGTGAGTGGCAGGAGGGTGTGGCAATGGATTGCTGAGCCTGCAGAGTCTGGAACTGTAGCTTAGCACTCAGATGCTAAGACATACTGGGGATCTGTCCATCTCTTTCTTGATCCTTACAGGAGCGGCAAGGTGCCTCACTACATCCCAGAGAGTTGTTGGTTGCAATCCTACCACGTGGTTAGCTACACCAAAGTATATGTCAAGTAAATAAATGAAAGAATAAATGTCTATTTTATTTTTAATCACAGAAAGTACAGCAAACCAATAGCTCCTCCCCACCCCCCTCCACCATGCCCTTGTGCCATTCTAGGAACAAGCTTCGTCATCGTGAGTTCTCATTTATTCCTCAGAAATAGAGACCAGACCTTTTGTGTTTGGCCAGTGAGTGAGAACATCAATGTACCTGGGAAAGCTTCCTTTAATTAAACTAAAGGCTTAAAAAGAGGCCACTGGATTGAACACACAGGAGGCCAGTGGTAACTTTTTAAAAGAGCAGTTCCAGTGGAGTGGTGAAGGCAGAAGCCACCCTGCAGCGGGTTGGGGTGAGTGGGTGGAAAAGCAACAGAGGCAGGAAATGTAGGCCACTCTTTTAAGAAATTTGTCAGCAAAGGAAAGGATGGAGAGAGAGAAGAGCAGCTGTAGGGGGAGAGCCAGTCTCCCTGTTACCCCTAACAAGGCAAGGTGGTTTTAGAAAAGGTACCTATTTTATTTGGACTAGGGAATGCCTGAGCCTTAAGCCAAGGGTAAAGACTTCATGAAGCAAAAAGTTTGAGATACAGAAAAAAAAGGAGGAATAAAATCCAAAGGTCCAAAGAGCACTTGAAGTTTAGTCTGGTTCAGGGGCCAAGAGTGGAGCCTCCATTCTCTTTGTGAGGACACAGAACACAGAGAATGTGAAGAGAAGGAAGTAGTGAGAGAGATGCCTTAAGGATACAATGAAGAGATTCAAAAAGGGAGATAGGAGCTAACATGACTCAAAGAGGCTTTGGTGATGTTGGTAGTTGAGACATAACAGAGGATCTTCTGTTCTCCTGGTGAAGGGGAGTTAAGAGAGCATGTGAGGCCCAGCCTGATGGTACAGTCAGTAACCATGGGTTCAGATTCCTAGGTTGTCCTGAAAACACATCACATGTATTCATATGTGCCCAAGACCCTGATAAACCGGAGAGCTGGGGAAATGGGTTCACAGCATAATGAGACACTATCCAGGATGCCTTTTCTCTCACTCGCGTTCTCTCTCTCCCCCTCCCTCCCTTCCTCCTATGTGCACATACATGTATGAGTTTATTTATGAACATCATAAACAAACTTTAAAAAGATGATAAAAGAGGAACCAGCATATTGGAGTAATAGCTACATCACTGTATTCCCACATGGCCAACTGTGGTTCAAGTCCCAGACCTGGCAGCTTGAAAATCACATGGGGCATATGTGCGAGCATTCCCAAAATCCTAGATGAGAATGAAAGAGAAGGAATTGTGGTGTGGTCATCCCCCTGGGTGGTAATTTCTCACTTTCTGTCTCTCTGGTGAGTGCATAGGTCCTATAAGAAAAATCTCTCTTTAAAAAATTATAAAAGAGAGAGAGAGAGAACATGTGAGGCAGTTTCTGAACCACTAGACCCAGTAATCCTAAGGAACTGGCCTCATATGTAGGCAAATGCTGTCTAATCAGATCCTACCTACTCTCCAGGTTTTTGCTTTAAGGGTCTCTATTTAGAAAAATGACCTAGTGGGGGCCAGTGAGTGACGAGGTGGTTAAAGCACTGACACCCCCACGTTGCTGACCTTGGTTCAATTCTCGGATCTGGTGGCTTGCTTTCTTTCCCTCTCTCTCTTTGTGTGTCTCTCTCTGGTCAAATTTTAAAAAATAATGAATGAATGAATGAATGAATGAATAAAATTAAATAACTCTTTTAAAAAAAGAAAAATGAGCTAGTATAGCAACCAGCCCAGTTATTATTTTCCCGTAGGAAATACTAGGACAATGATAATTTTGAGCCTAACTGGGTCCATCGGTTCTAGGACTCTCTTCTTGCCATTGGAGAGGAAGAGGCTAGAGCTGTGATTTACATAAAAAACAAGTCCTGGTTGATAAGTGAGATCAAGCTGAGAGTTACTGGACATCACTCTGGATTCTTGGGAAGTTTTTTGTTTTTGTTTTTGCTACAGGGCATATGCGATCAGCAGAGAGAGACACAGAGAGAGAGGCAAAGTGAGAAATCATCCCCCAATGGGGATAATCACTCTGCAATCCCTTCTTCTCCATTTCTCCTCTTGGGATTTGGGCACCTGCACACACACACACACACACACACACACACACACACACACATACACACACACACACACACACACCTGGGGTGTTTTTCAAGTCGCCAAGTCCAGGACTTGAACCATGCAGTTGACCATATGAGATCCACCTGCCTTAACCTCTATGCCACCTGTTGTTTCCCTAGGAAGTTTTAATGCCAGGCTCAGATTATCCCAAATTCTATGTCTTTCTTCATCATTGTTTTTGGACTGTGTTGTCTCCCTGCCTATTTATCCAGAACATTCTCTCTTACCAGCCAGCCATTGTGCCTGATTTCCCAACTATTAGAGTCATTTATTTGGGTTAAGGATATGTTTTATGAACATATGTTAAAATAAGAGAAATCACCTAGCAACACCTGGATACCCAGTGACACCCACAAATACAGTTGCATGGAGCTCTGTGTCACATTAGCTTGCTATCACCTCAGGAGCATGGGGCCTTGAGCAAATGAAATAGCAGAGGGGTTTGGAAAGTTGTAGGTCACAGTATAGGGCCAGGAAAATACACCAGAATATGGCAATTCAGCATGGGAAAAAACAAGGCACCAGGCTCTGGAAGCAGCTTTCTGTTGTGTCTGAAAAAGGGCTAAGAGCTCCTCTGGAAGACAAACACTTTCTACTTTTGTCCAGATGCAATATGGGGTCCTACAGGATATTATTTTTCTGAGAGCCCACAGAAAAGGATTCATCTCCTGCTGACATCAACATCTTACAGGTAACTGTTTTAGCAGAAGCAATGCAATGCTGTGGTAACACCCAAGGAGAAAGAACAGTAAGTTCAAAAGTCTTAAACCATATACTACCTCAATGCAGACTGAGGCCCAAAGAGTTATTCAGGCCAGGGAAGACCCTACTGCTTGCTGAAAGGTTCTATCCTGCCCTAAAATGATAAAGTTTCTCCCTAGATAAAATCTGTCACTTGACAATGAGACAGATGCCTCAGGGTACACAGACCTCTTGGAGGGGAAACACACTTCCCTAAACATATGTTGCAATTTTAATACCTGAGAATAGAGCCCATTCTCAGAACAAGATTTTCTTTTTGTGAAATAGAAATCTCTATATGTCTATGATTATGGAGATAATACATGTTCTTAGTGAACATTCAAACAAATACAAATATGTAGAAAGTAAAATTCATTTATAATGCTATTTGTCTACAGATAAGAAGTTGTATATATATTTTCAAATTTTAGTAAGCCATACAACCATTTCATTTATGTTATTCTGTATCTTAATTTTTTCACTCAACAATACATTATGTCCAGTAGGAAAAGTAAATTTCTGGGATCCAACAGGTGGTGGGGTGATTAAGGTGCTATACTCCCACATGACTGACCGTGACAGCTTAGCTTCTCACTTTTTCCTTTCTCTCTCTCTCTCTCTCTCTCTCTCTCTCTCTCTCTCTCTCTCTTTGTGTGTGTGTGTGTGTGTGTGTGTGTGTGTGTGTGCTTGTGTGTGGTGAGTACACATGCCCTACAGCCAATTAAAAGAAAACAGTAATAGCAAAATTAAAAAAACAATTTCTGACAACTCAATCATCCCACAGATAATGATAAACTCTGGATGAAACACATAAGGTGGGGTGTGGGGGGACGACTACCTAAGGGCTCTGGATAGTAAACAAAAGCAGATGAGGGCGGGGTAGAGGGAAGCATTCCCCTGAAACTTTGTAACCACAAGTCGGCCTTCATGAAGGTGTCTGGTTGGGATTCATGTCTAGTTTGGGATTTTGCCAAAAACAAACAAACAAACAAACAAACAAACAAAAAACTCAATTTAGGACTGGCCCTGTAACACACTGGTAGAGTACTGTGCATAGGGAGCTGGATTCTACATAGCCAACCATGGTTTGAATTCAGGTCCAGGACTTGGAAAACATCAGGCACATGTGAATGCATGCCCCAAATCCTGATGGGATGGAGAAATGGAGAAAACAAGAATTGTGACATGACCATACCCCCTTGAGGGGTGCTTCTCTCTCTCTTTGGCAAGTGCACATGCCCTCTGGCAATTAAAAAAAATCAACTTCAAGTGGTCAACTTAAAGTTAATAGTACTGTTCTCCAGACTAGGAGTAGAAACAAATGAAAATAATTCCTTAAAGAATTCTAAGTGAGGAGGCCAGTGGGTGGTATGATGGATAAAGGCACTGAGCTCCCACATGGCTGACCACAGGTTCAAATACTGGACCTGGCGGCTTGCTTTCTCACTTTCTCTCTCTCTGATGAGTGTGTGTGCTCTAGAACAAAATTTTTAAATGATGGTAATGATGAATAAAATTAAATAAAAAATTATTTTTAAAAAATTCGAAGTGAACTCAGGTAGACTAGGTACCTGTCATATAATCAACCCACCAATCCTTTTTCTAGCGATATACCTAAAGAAATTCTTACAGTGGTAAAGACGTACAAATACTTTAAATATCAAAACAAAACCGGGACCAGCAGTTAGCGTAATGGCTATGTCACTGGACTCCCATGTAGTCGACCGTGGATCGCATCCCGGACCCAGTGGCTTAAAACTCACACCGGGCGCGTGTGCATGCGTGCCCAAGATCCCGAGAGGAGAATGGAGGAGAAGGGATTGCGGCATGGCCATCCCCCCTGGGGGGTGATTTCTCGCTTTCTGTCTCTCTGTCTCTCTGTCTGTCTGGCGAGCGCACGCACCCTATAGCTAAAACCTCTCCCCCCCCCCAAAAAAAAACCTAGCAAATAGCCTAGGTTTTTGAATGAAATAGATAAATTCTATTCTATTAGGTCATCTGGAAAGTCATGACTTTTTTTTGTTTTTCTGTGCGAAAATGCATAATGACTTTCCTGATGATCCTATAGTTATGTAATTAAATATCATACTGGAATTAAAATTAACTATAGCTACTCACTCCAACATAAACGAATCTCAGGAACATAGCACTGAACAAAAGAACAAGACACAGTATGACCTAAGATATGAATTTCAAATGTAGTATATAATGAGGGCCAGTACCGTAGCCTGATGGTTAAGGGAGTAAGATCCCACATGAGTGATCATTGTTAAAATACTGGCCCAGTAGCTTGAAAAACAGCTGGACATGTGTGCCTGTGTGCTCAAAATGCCAACTGGATGAAGAAATGGAGGAGAAGGAATTGTGGTGTGACCTCACCCCCTTCTGAGGTGCTTTCTCCCTCTTTGTCACCTCTCTGTCTCTCTCTGGCAAGTACTTGTGCCTTCTGTCATTTTTTAAAAAGGTATTATATAATGAAACAATATTTAGGAACACACACATGTGTGTTGAAAATAAAGAAAAGTAAGGGAATTATTTACCTGAATTTTATTTCAAACTAGCTGTTACCCCTGAGTGGGAGGAAGAAGAATGCACTCGGAGGCAGACAGGTGACTTCAGAATTATCAGCAATGTTCTATTTTCACAAGCTGGGACTAAAGCACTAATTTTATTTAACTCTGTTTTCATTCTTCAAAATGCACATGCATGTTATATATACTCTTCTAAGTAAAATTATTTGACTAATTTTTTAAAATCTAGTTAACAAACAAAGGGGCAGCTGGCTATTGAAATGAGTTCTGAAACAAATAGTGAGTTGTTAATTTAAAAGACAAGGTAAGAATGCAGATTTTCTTACCTGTGTGCCATGCATACAGGTACACTTGTGCCTGGTCTACCATAGAATGATGCCAGGGTAGACCCTCAAAGGTCATCCAGTCCAGCACCCAGTCTTTTTGACAGAAGCAAATTAAATCTCATCTGAAAATATAATGTCCAACTGTACATTAAAATTTGCCTCAAAACAGCAAGATGCAGTGGTATAGCATAACACAACACTCCATGATGTTGAAGTCATGTGGGAAGGATTTAGGTTCAAGTCTTGAAGTCTTCCTGTACACCCTGGGCAAGCATGCATGCCTATGACCCCAGCTGGCTGTGGCTGGGGGTGGGTGTGAGTCATGGCATGAAGACCCTTTGGGATATACTTTTCATGCTCTCTCACAGAAAAAAAGAAATATATAAACATTTTTCAAAGAAAAGCTGCCTCAAGACGTGAATCCACAGTCCCCTTTGGTAGGTTGCTCTGCATGTGCCTTTTCTCCAAGTGAATCTTATTGTACCTTCTTTATAAATATACATTATGAACATTGTCAAATACAAAAATGAAGAGAGTAGAATAATGAACCACATATTACTCTTTCAGAGTAACACATAACAAACTGCTGTCACCCTAACTTTATCCCTTTTGTCTTATTTCTAAATTATTTTAAAACACATCTCAAGCATACCATTTTGTACCAACATACTTCAGTATACATCTCTATATACTATAAACATTTTTATTACACATCTACAATGACATCATCACTCCAAACGAAATGAACATTTCCTTGGTATTATCTAAAACCTAGGGCATATTCATACCTGCAAGAATACCTGAAAATTAATTTTATAATTATTTATTTATTTCTTCCATGAATGAGAGAGATTGAGAAAAAGAGAGAGAGAGACAGCAGTCCCACTAAGGTCCCAGAACTGCAATCAACACCTAGCCTTCAGTCGGGCCTGAATCATGCCCAGTCTATTCAGGGAGGTCTCTGAAATTGAACAAGGAACCTTCCCATGTGGGATTGCCTTGCTTGCAAAGGATGCTTTTTGATTTTTTGTTGTTGTTTTTGTTTTTTTTAACCAGTACACCACCATCTGGCCCTTTATAATTATTTTAATTGAACTGCACTGATTTTTATACTATTGCTTAATATTCACTGGTCTGGGTGAACTTGCAATTTTATGTAACTAATTAATTTCTTATTTATATTTAATTGTTGTACATCTTTGTGAGGTACGATATGGCCTTTCAAAGCATTTATTCAGTGTGCGATAATCAAATCAAGGCCGTTAACAATATTCATCATTTTCAACAAAGACCACCATGTTTTGATGTGTACTTTCAATTTTTTGCTCTACTGGTTTTTCTTTTTCTTTTTATATATTAACAATATCCCTTCTTTTTCACACTCTGTTTTGGTATGCCATTCCCTGGGCCAAGGTTTAGTATTCCAAGATGGTTCCTTAAGTAGCAACCCCACCTTGCCTGCTACTAGTCTAGCTGCTATGTTTGCTTTACAACCCCCACTCTTTACAAAACCACTCTGACTTCTACCTAGGGCTGGTTGTAAAATCCCACTGTTTAGGAGTTTCCAAATAGTAATCACAAAGCCCAGGAAATTACTTGTATAAATATTTTATAGTCTTCTTCGTTGACAAGAAATTTTTTAAATAAACAATCCCATTGATGCTATAAGCAGTATGCTTTAGGAAGATACATTCTCCCAGCTTCTTCCATGTGGAGAAGAAAGACTTCCATAATCCATATAGGAAGGCATCATTAAAAAATGTTTTGGGAACCAGCAGTTAGTGTAATGGCTATGTCACTGAACTCCCACGTAGTTGACCGTGGTTCGCATCCCGGACCCGGTGGCTTAAAACTCACGCCAGGCGCGTGTGCGTGCGTGCCCAAGATCCCGAGAGGAGAATGGAGGAGAAGGGATTGCGGCGTGACCATCCTCCCTGGGGGGTGATTTCTCGCTTTCTGTCTCTATGTCTCTCTCTGTCTGTCTGGCGAGCGCACACGCCCGATAGTGAAAACCTCTCCAAAAAAAAAATGTTTTAGGGATCAGCAGTTAGCGCAATGGCTATGTCACTGGACTTCCATGTAGTTGACCGTGGTTCAATTCCCAGACCCGGCAGCTTAAACTCACGCCAGGTGTGTGTGCGTGTGTGCCCAAGATCCCAAGAGGAGAATGGAGGAGAAGGGATTGTGGCATGGCCATGCCCCCTGGGGGGTGATTTCTCGCTTTCTGCCTGTCTCTCTCTGTCTTTCTAGTGAGCACATGTGCCCTATAGCAAAATCCTCTCAAAAAAAAAAGTTTTAATAACATGTATCTTGTGATCCAGCAATTCTACCTCTTTATATTTCCCATAAAGAAACAGTCATATGTATGCTCAAAGAGCTTTGTATAAGGACTTTTGCTACACTCTTATTTGTAATAAGCCAAAATTTAAGAAAAAAATAAATGCTTATTAATAGAGGATCAATGTATCCATTCTATAAAGGACAATGCAGTAGTTTAAAAGAATGAAGTAAATCTGCATTTTAGCCTTGGAAGATCACCAAAATATCAAGATACTTCAGTAAATTTGAGAAGTGTGCAGGTTCTATGGCCTGATGGATAAGGCATCCAGGTCCCACAAAGTTCCCTACACAGTTCAAGTCCTGGACCCAGTGGCTTGAAAAACACATTGGGCATATGTGCATGCATGCCCAAAATCCTAAACGGAGGGAGAGATAGAAGAGAAAGGATTAAAGCATGACCATTCCCCATGAGGGGTTGCTTTCTCCTTTCCCTCTCTCTCTCCGTCTCTTTCTCTGTCTCTCTCTGGCTAGTGCACATGCCCTCTAGCAAAAACAAAAACAAAACAAACAAAACCACAGGCTACAGAATAATAGATAAGATGCCCATTTGTGGGAAAACACATACCAATCTATAAATCTCTAATATATACATTTACTGAATGCACAGAAAAAAAAAAAGTCTGAGAGGATACCTACCAAATGGGAAACTGATTATCTCTAGAAAGAAGAGGAGAGGTGGGGGAGGGTCGTCAAGGCCAAGGGGAATTTAACACTATCTGTATCATTTATCAGTTTCAATGACAATGCAGCCATATGTTACATGTATAATTTGTAATAAGTGAAAATGTTAAATTAAAAGAAAGTCCTATATGGTTTTCACTGGCAAAGGTGAAATTACAGGTTCACTTAGATGAAGTTTCAAACATTTACTGAGAGTGAACTCTGTGGCAGATGCTATGAGCCTAGAAACATAAATGAGCAATGGGCCCTGTCTTCCTTCCAAGGCCTTCTCTACCAGACAGATAGACAGGACATAAATCCATGGAAAGAGTCTCTAAAAGCAAATTACCCATCTACACCCAGCATGTTGCTCAGGGATGAGGGGAAGCAGTATAGACTGGTATGACTACAAGGAAGGCCTCAAGGAAGAGCTGGTTGCTGAGCTGAATCTTAAAGACAAGATGAGATGATGAGATGCGAGTAGGAGGGGAAGTCATTTCTGTCCTGTTTGTAGTTCCATTGAATAACAGACAAAGAGAGGTAGGGAATCCCAAGCACTTTTTACAGTCATGGGCTCCCTGGGCAGTTCTTCCCAGTTCTTCTGGGCTCATTACCAAAAAAGGTCCAGCCATGGTACAGTTCAACTAAAATTGTGAATAATCCAAGAATTATTTCAATTTGGCTTTGGAAGGTATTGTGTAATTTTTCCCCCAGCAGATTTAACTTCCCTAATTACGTTCTGCTCATCAGATGCTAAAACAAGTTTCTTTCTTTCTAAGCCCACATTGTAAAAGCTGTCCCTGCCTGATTCTCCCTACCACCCTCTCTCCACTCTATACCACCACCTGCAGCCAGCCTTATCTATCTCAAGTCCATCCTAAGTGAGGCTCTAGCTGGGTGAATCAGTGGATGCTAATGAAATAGTTACCAAATAATCCCTATTAATGTGTTATCTCTTAGAAAATACATTTGCTTAATCAGGCAAAAATAAATAGGTCTCCCAAAAGTTAAAAAAACTAATAAATACTTAATGGTTAAAGTTTTAGCCAATGGCTTTAAGACCAAAACACAAGCTATTTGATGGTTTGGGCCTTTGTCTGGGTCATCTCTGCGTAGATAGGGAGGACTTTTAGGCAACAGATGAGACAAGATTCTCAGTGGGTTGGGTCTCTGCCATATCATTTTACCTGGAGCCTTGAGACACAAGGAATCCACAAATCTGAACTCTTAGTAGGTTTCAGAGCCTGTTGGTCCATGGCAAAGGCCTTCTGTTAATAAACACTCAGCCTAGCCTGCAAGCATGCTCTTTTCATGGGCTCATAGTGTACCTGCCTTCAATGCTAAACCAGATGTTTTTTTCATCCCAACTGATCTAGTACCCAGAATAGTCTCCATCAAGCACCAGTGGAGAATATATGGTTTTCCACCTCCCTCTGCTGTATTATCGAGATGTCAAAAGGCTGTGGTGGAGGGACCAGCAATTAGAGTAATGGCTATGTCACTGGACTCCCACGTAGTCGACCGCGGTTCGAGTCCCGGACCCGGTGGTTTAAAACTCATGCCGGGCGTGTGTGCATGCGTGCCCAAGATCCCGAGAGGAGAATGGAGGAGAAGGGATTGCAGTGTGGCCATCCCCCCGGGGGGTAATTTCTCACTTTCTATTTCTCTGTCTGGTGAGCGCACGCGCCCTATAGCAAAAACCTCTCCAAAAAAAAAAAAAAAAAAAAAAAGGCTGTAGTGGAAAAGAACTGAGATCTTTCTTCCGGTGTTCTTTCTGGAGAAGGCATTTCAATCTGCTAAAGAAGCAAGCTCTTCTCTCCCAAAACTAAGGAGAAAAATTACTTGATTCAGAATCACAGCCTTAGCTGCTGTCCACTACCAATAAGAAGCTGAGCTTTATCTTTTTCCTTTTCTTTCCATCCCAGACCCTTGAGCAAGAAAGAAAGGGGTAGTTTTGTCCATTACAGAGTCAGAATTTTGTGGATCAGGTCAGAGAGCTGAAGAGAAGAGATAAAACAGACCTATCTGGGCTTACCAGGTGATCCAGGAAGTTCAACAGTAAGAGCCAATGTATATTGAGTACTCAGTAATGATTGGGTCATCAGAAAAGTCATGCCACATTTTTACATAGAAAAATACATCATGTCTTTCCTGATGACCTAATATATGCTGGACACTGCAATAAGCACTTCTTACAACAGCCTCCTAAGGTAGGTATCATTACTGTCATTACCATTTTAAAGATGAGAGGGTAAAAATGAGGTTCAGTAAAGTTCAGTAATTTGCCATGGGTCACATAGGAAGTTAATGGTGAATTCAAATCTAGAGAATCTGGCCCTAGCAACAGTACCACACTGCCATAAGTGCCAGGAAAACATCTGGGCAAGCAGGAGAAAAATCAGCAGGAAACCAGCAGAGGAACAGCTGGGTTATAGGTAAGTGCCATCAGGGAAGTCCAACAGTAGCTGGGGTATGGGAAGGTGGCAGGAAAGGTAATGTGTAGGAGAAGTGAAGCAGAACCTGGCAAGGATCCTAGTACCAGGCCTAGAATCAAGTGGGAGGCCTCCAGTGCCCAGAAGGATTGGTAAGTGGAAGACAGCAGCACAATTACATCAAGATGGACACTTAAGTTTGAGAAGACTCCCCAGGAAATTGGTGACAAGGCTGGCTCAATGTGGAGCTGTGTGTTGGGTCAAGAACCGTATCATTGATCTCTCCTGCCTAGAAAGAGTACAGGAGACAGGGCTGGTACTTCATGTATATGGAAACTGAGTCATCCCAGCTGTGGGTCCAGGAACCCAAGTAGGATTAAAACTAAGAGAGGGCCGTTATTTTAGAGCTGTAATATAAGATCTGCCAGTTCAGGGCATAGCAAGGGAAAATTGGGATTACTTAAACCTTAAACTTTTCATTATATATAATGCATCATGTCTAAATCTATCTTATAAGAAGGCTATTTTGACTCAGTTTTTTTTATGCTGAAATTAAAATGATGTCTTAATGGAAAGACTGTCCCTTTTACTCACAGAAAGCAGTGGATGCAAGTTGCTAAAGAATGTCCCCTCAAAATGTTCTCTATCACTTTCAAGTTTAGCACTATGATATGCAATCCAGTTTTTTCTGCTTCTCTTTGGATTGTGAGATGGAAACGAAAGTCACTACCCACTATGAAAGAGGCAGGGGAGAGTTCATTGCCTAAACTGTATCTAAGAGCTCACAGCACAGAGGGCCCCCAGGAAATGGTACAGAAGCAGTTCTATTTATTTCCAGCGACTTCTATTCCCTCTTTTCCCCTCACTGGAACTAAACTCTCTGGAAACAGCAGGACCTTGGTCCCAATACCATAAAAATGGGCCTGCACTACATTCTATCACCTCAAGGCCCTGATAGTAAATGAAGTCCTGCTAATGTTTGAGTTGCAATAATTATTATTAGGAGGCAGTTGATGTGTCCTAGCTTTTACTATTCTGCAGTCCAGAGTATTGACTGCAACTGACAGTTGGGGGTCATGCTAAAATCACTCCTGCAAAATATACACCAGGTTTTTTTTTTTATAAATACAGAAAATTAAGAATGTCTACATGAATGCTATGAAATGAATTTGAGTGTATTGAACACTGTGGATACTATGGTGCCTTTCAGATCCACCCTTCATGATTAAGATATTCATTTTCTACTTGCTGAGAGTATTGATAGCCTAAAAAGATTAAGCTGAGCCCCTATCCAGGATTTGCATATGCATGCCCGTTTATCCCATTATAGTCCTGATTGTGATGTGAATAGAAACTATATCTATTAAAGAAATTTAAGTTTTCATTAAAAACCTTCCAACAGAGAAAACTTCATTTCTTGAGCCAGCTGGTTGTATGGAGGCACTGGATCGCACCTGAACAACTGTGCCATCCAAGTCTCAGACCCAGCAGCTTGAAAATCACATCGGGCATGTGTGTGTGTGTGTGTGCCTAAAGTCCTGAGATAAGACTGACTGGAGGAGAAAGGATTGTGGCATAACCATCCCCCCAGGGGCGTGGTTTCTCACTTTCCCTCTCTCTTTCTCTCTGGGGAGCACATGCACCATATAGCAAAAACTTAAACAGAAAGAAAGAAAAATTTATGCCTACATGGCCTTAGTGATAAATTCTACCAAACATGTAAAGAAGAAATAGTGTCAATTCTACTCAAACTCTTGTACAAAACTGAAGAGGAAGAAGTATTTCCCACCTCATTCTGAGAGTTCAACATTAGTCTGATATCAAAACAGGACAAAACTATTATCATAAATGAATAAAAGACCAGTATCTCTCATGAATAAAACACAAAATTCTAAACAAAATCTTAGCAAATGAAATTCAATAATATGAGAAAAGGTTGGTACATCATGACAAAATAGTGTTTATCCATGGAATGAAATGTAGATCTAATATTTCAAAGTCAATCAATATAATTCACCATATTAACAGAATATTTTTAAAAAACATTTCATCATCTTAATAGAGACAGAGAAGGCATCTGGTAAAATATAATATCCGTTCCTGATTTTTTTTTAAAAATCTCATGATAATAGAAATAGAAGGAAAATTTCTTAACTTGACAAGAAACATCTATGAAAAAATCTACATGATTACAGACACAATAATGCATGTAAATAGGGAAAAGGTGTACCACAGCAAAGAAAAAAAAAAGAAAGTCATTGACTATTCAATTTATAATTCCCCCCAAAAAACCTAATAGCCCTATTATAGAATGTGCACAACATAATGTAATGTTCAATGTTGTAGATGATGAAGATGTATATATCTGTGATACTATCATTACACATTGCATGCATGCTGTGAAAACACACACTGTATGCCAGAACAAAACAGTTAAGTTTAAAAAAAAATAGCTATAGTCAAGGTAATAGTGAAAAATGTAGTATTTCCTCCCTAAAATTGGGATCAAGGCAAGAATTTCTATTCTCATCATCTCTAGGTATTTCTTGTTTTTGTTTTTGTTTTTTAAACATTTATTTATTTATCTATCTATTTGTTGTAATTTTCAGACCACCAGGTCCGGGACTTGAACCTTGGTTGGCCATGTGGGAGTACAACACCTCAACCACCACACCACCTGTCAGCCCCACTCTCATCATTTTCTATTCAACATTATACTACAGTTCTTACTCAATACAATAAGGCAGGAAAAATATATGAAAGGCATCCAATGGTTAAGAAGTAAAACTGTCTTTGAGGATGACATGACTGCCTATATAGAAAACCCTACAGAACCTACATAGAAGCTACTACAATGAATATATGCATTTAACAAGGTTGCAGGATAGAAGATTAATATACAAAAATAATTGTATATTTATGCTAGCAACAAATAACTGGATATTGAAATTTAAAAGCAACACCATTTACAACAGTTTCGAGAATATTAAACACTCATGGATGAAGTTGACAAAACACGCAGAGTATTTATATGCTGAGAAATACAAAATGCTGATGAAAGAAATCAAGGGGATTTAAGTAAACAGGGGAAATATATTTTGTTCATGGACAAAAATAACTCAATAATGTTAGGATATCAATTCTTCCAAATTTTATCTATAGATTCAATATATTTGAATATACATTCAATATCCCAATAAAAATTTCATCAGGCTTTTTAAAAGATATGAACAAAGTCTAAAATTCATATGGAAATACATATAAGCTATAATAGCTCAAAATCTTCCAAAAATAACATTGGAGGACTTTTGTTATCTGATTTCAATACTTACAAAGCTATTGTAACCCAGACATTTCAGTGTTGGCATAAACATAGACAAATCAATGAAACAATAGAAAGTTTAGAATATATATGAACAGTTGATTTTTGACTAGCTGCAGAAGCAATTCAGGGGGGATAGATAGTTTTTTTCCAAACAAATGGTGCTGAAAAAATGGAGGAGTGCAGATAACAAGAAACGTGAGTGGGATCTATGAGCTGCGAGTGACTCCTGTCTCACAGCAAACAAGGAAAGGGGGACCTCAGTCCCACCACCACAAGGAACTAAATCCCACACCACCAACATTAAATAAGCTTGGATAGAGATTTTACCCCAGAATCTAGAAACAAGAATTCAGCCCAACTGCAACCTTAACTTAAGAATTGCGAAACCCTTACCAGCCATACTGCTCTGAACTTCTGACCTATAGACCTCTGAACAAACAAATGGGTATGGATTAAAGCTGGTAAAATTGTTATGTAATAGAAAATTATTGTTTGGTTATTATTATTATTATATTATTACATACATATTTGTTATGTAATAGGAAATCACTGCATCTGACAACTTGTATACAGAACATATACAAAAAACTGAAAACTCAGTAATTAAAAAAACAATTTAAAATGGAAAAAGGTTTTGACAAATGCTTCACCAAAATAAATACATAAATAGCCAATAAGCACATGAAAAAAAAGCTCAACAATACATGTCATTTGAGAGCTACAAATGAAAACCATAATGATATATCCCTACTGTCACATTATACTATCTAAATTTTGTGAAATGACTAATAACAACTTTGGCCAGCATACAGAGCAAGTAGAACTCTCATACACTGCTACTGGAAATGTAACATAGTACAACCACTTTAAAAAGTAGTTTGGCAATTTCTTTTCTTTCTTTTTTTTTAAGGGATAAATCATCTCCCTGTGGGAATGGCCATGCCACAATCCCTTCTCCCTGCAATCTTTTCTCCTCCATTCTCCTCCTGGAATTTTAGGCATGCAGGCACATGCACCGAAATGAATTTCAAGCCACCAGGTCTGGGATTCAAATTGTGATCAACCATGTGAGAGTCCAGCACCTTAACCTCTCACTATGGCACCTACTGGTCTGGTAGTTTTTTTTTAATTGATATATAATATTTATTTGTAGGTACAATGTGATTTTTCAGTATAAGAAAAACACACTGTTTTCTTAAATTAAGGTAATTAGTATATCCCTCATATTGGCCATTTGTCATTAGTTTCTGTGGGGAACATTTAAAATAATCTTTTTTTTTATGAGAGGTTTTTGCTACTGGGTGCATGTGCTCGCCAGAAAGACAGAGAGAGACAGAGAGACAAAAGACAAGAAATCACTCTCCAGGTGAATGGCCATGCCGCAATCCCTTCTCCTCCATTCTCCTCTCGGGATTTGGGCACACACGCACATGCACCGGGTGTGAGTTTAAGCCACTGTGTCTGGGACTCGAACCACTGTCAACTACATGGAAGTCCAGCAACATAGTCATTATGCCAACTGCGGTCCCTAAAATAATATTTTTAGTTACTCTGAAATATACAGTAAATTGTCATTAACTATACTCATCTTACTCTGTTTTATAACACTAGCAATTTTTTCTCTTACCCATCTGCAATTGTGTTTTCATTCATCAGCGTCCCTCTATCCCTGCCTCCTCCTTATCCTACCTCATCCTATAGTAGTTATTCTTCATCTGTTTACTTCTAGGAGGTCATTTAAAAAATTTCCATCAGAGGGACCAGCAGTTAGCGTAATGGCTATGTCGCTGGACTCCCATGTAGTCGACTGCGGTTCGAGTCCTGGACCCGGTGGCTTAAACTCATGCCGGGCGCATGTGCGTGCGTGCCCAAGATCCCGAGAGGAGAATGGAGGAGAAGGGATTGCGGCATGGCCATCCCCCCTGGGGGGTGATTTCTCGCTTTCTATCTCTCTGTCTCTCTCTGTCTGCCTGGCGAGTGCACGCACTCTATAGCAAAAACCTCTCAAAAAAAAAAATTTCCATGAGTGAAAATATGTGGTATTTCTTTTCTGTACTTGGTTTATTTAACTTAGCATAATGTCCACCAGGTATGCCCATTTTACCTTAAATGATAGAATTTCATTCTTTTTAACAGTTCAAATTTTTCTTTACAATACTACTTAGGCCCTTCCTGGTGGCGTACATGGGAAGGAACCATTGCACGGTGGCTGAGGCAACATGGAAGGCCTAGGTTTGGTTCCCAGCCCACCCTAAAATAGGCTGGCACAATGGCCTCCTGCTTGTACTGCTAGCCAACTGGAGGGCTAGGACAGAAAGGTTTTAAGATAGTGAGACCCTGTTAGGAATACCTATTTTGGGATGCCTCCATGGCCTGGTGATTAAGGCAGCCAGATCCCACATGGCCAATCAGGTAACTTGAGTCCCAGACCCAGTAGCTCTAGAAACATGCTGGACACATGTACATGCTCACCCAAAATCCTGAAAAGAGAGAGGGATGGAGGAGAAGGGATTTCAGCATGACCATGCCCCATGAGGGGATAGGAGGTGCTTTTTCCTTTCTCTCCCACAAGTGTGAATGCCTACTAGCCATGCTCACTCACATACATGCACTCTCTCTCATTAAAAAGGTAAAAACATGTTGATATAGAAACTTACAAACAAATGTTCATGAAAGCTTTATTTGTAACAGCCCCAAACTTGATACAACCCAAATATCCATCGACTGACAAATGAATAAACAAATTGTGGTATATCTGTACAATGGAATATTGTAATTCAGCAATAAAAAGGAATGATCTATTGGTATACACAACAACATGGATAAATTGCAAAATAATCATAATAAAAGAAGTCAGAAAAAAATAATACATACGCTAGGATTTCATTTATTTAAGACTTTAGAAAACATAAAATGATCTATAATGATAAAAAGTAGATCCGTAGCTGCCTAGGGACGGAATAAGGTATAAAGAGGGGCCAAGGGGGAATTTATAAAGGGCACAAATAAGCTTTTAAGGGTTATGGACAAGTACATTATCTTGATTGTTTGATGGCACACGTACATTGAAACTTATCAAATTGCACAAGTTAGTTCATACTCATGTATGTATAGGCTGCATACTGCAGTCAAGAAATATCTTGAGAGATGACTATGCTGAAAACAGATGATCAGTATTAAATAAAGGTATTTCTTTTTCCAGATACTTGCATTTTCAGCAAGTTCCAACGCCTTAATTCATGGGAGTGACTAAAATTCAGGTTGTGATGCAGTATAAGAGAATGTTTAAACCTACTGGTGCCAGAGCCAGACTGCTCTGGTTTGAATCACAACTCCTTCAATTCACTAGCCATGTGGCCTCCAGTATATTTAACTTTTCTGTGTCTTAGTTTTCTTATCTAAAAAGGCACACAGTAAATATCAATAAAAGTAAGCTATTAACATCAGAAAGATCACAGAGGGCCCAGCTGGTGGCATGGTGGTAAATATGGCTGGATCCAACATGGCCTTCAGAGTTTGAGTCCCTGACCTAGTGGCTTGAAAACCACTTGGGATGTACATATATGTGTGCTCAAAATGCCAGAAAGAAAGTAGAGGAGAAGAGACTGTGATGTGGCTATCCCCTCAGGGGGTGATTTCACTCATGTTCTCTCTGTCTCTCCTTGGTGAGTACACATGCCCTATAAAAAAACTAAAACAAAATGAATGAAAAAGCTCATGGAAAGATCCAGCCATGGTGGCACAGGCAGTAGTGTACTTATCTGCAGGGCTTTAAGCCAAATGGTAAACCATAGATTAGGATCCTTAGTTAACCTGAAATATAACGAGTGCATGCATGCCCATGTTCATGACTAGCTGGAGGGCTGGAGGAAGCAGATTGAGGAATGATGAGACTCTCTTGAGGGTGACTGTTTTTCTCGCTCACTCACTTTCTCTCTTATAAGCAGTCCTTTTTTCCCTCTCTCTCATGAAAGAAATAAAATTATAAAACAAAGAGAAAAGTTTGTGTAAGAATTGAATTAAAATACAAGTTTATTTTGGTGAAAAAAATTGAAATTGATATCGTTTTTTCAGAGTATACTTTTCCATGAACTTTTTGAAGACTATTTCTTGAATAATCAATGCATTCCTAATTTTGTGGCAGAAAAGGGGACTGTTAGCAGAACTATGAATAGGCCATTAGGGAGTCTAACCACTTCCACCAGTAGCACAAAAAAGATCAGTTGTTCACCTTCTTTCTAACCTCAGGGGACCATAATTAACACCTAGTACGGCATATAATGTACTTTTGTCATAGATGCACAACTTAACTGGTGACTCTTTGGCATAGTGACATTACCTTATGCCAATTTCTTGGCCTCTGTACCACCCACTGAATAAAATCTATACCTCCATGGCCTTTTCCCCCTTAAAATAAACTTTCATAATCCAGTCCCTTAACTCATCAGATATACAATAACTGTTTATTTATTCAACAGATATTTAATAACTTCTTACTACGTCCTGGGCAAAGTATGAACAGTAGTGAATACAGTGGTAAATATATACTGCTGTGAGGTCCCGGTGCCAGTGCTCATCTCTTTGTGTGTGCATCCCAACACCCCCAGGTTTGCCTTTGGGGCCTGGGGTTCCCATGCATTGCATACCCTCTTCATTGAGTCCTATGTCCATAGCTTATGCCCAGCTCACTGGAAGCTGAAAGGTTAGGAGAGGAGCTAACCACCTGAAGCTACTTACATAAACTTTACCTGCTCTGGTCTGGAAGCCCTCCACCAGGAACACATCTTCCCCCCTCCAACACTACCAAATATACTCAAATAAATAGGAAAAAGTAAATACTTTATCAAATGACCAAAAATCAGTGCAGAGGCAGAAGAAATGTGAGAAAACAAGGAAATAACCCTTCCCCCAAGGGTACACAATAACCCTTTACCAACAACAGACAACACAGAAGAATTCACAGAAATGTCCAAAAGAGAATTCGAAACATTCATGAACTGTGACAAAACTTAATGAGATGGAAGAAAAAAAACAATCAATTCCAGGAAATGGGAAAATCATTCCAGGACTTAAAAGAGAAATTCCAGGGAACCAGCAGTTAGCGTAATGGCTATGTCGCTGGACTCCCACGTAGTCGACCGCGATTCGCGTCCCTGACCCAGTGGCTTAAAACTCACACTGGGCACGTGTGCGTGTGTGCCCAAGATCCCGAGAGGAGATTGGAGGAGAAGGGATTGTGGCGTGACCATCCCCCCAGGGGGTGATTTCTCGCTTTCTGTCTCTACTGTCTCTACGTCTCTCTCTGTCTGTCTGGCAAGCGCACATGCCCTATGGCAAAAACCTCTCCAAAAAAAAAAAAAAAAAAAGAGAGAGAAATTCCATAAAGAGATATACACCATAAAAAAGAGTCAAAACAGAGCCTCTGGAAAAGAAGAATACAAATACAAGAAATTAAAAACTTCATCTAAAGCATTAACAGCAGATTAGACCTTGCAGAAAGAAAGAATTTCTTACCTTAAAGACAAAGTCTCCAAAATAGACCAAACCATCAAAAAGAAAGAAAAACAATAAACAAGAATGTGAAAATAACATACCGGAAATTCTTACACATTGTTAAATGCCCAAATATCCACATAATAAGTGTTCTGGAAGGTGAAGAAGCTGGATAGGTATAGAAAACCTCTTCCATTAAATATTATTCGAAAATTTTTCAATTATACAGAAAAATAGAGAAATTCAGACCCAGGAAATACAAACAACTTCAAATAGAATTAACATAAAAACATCCTCTCCAAAACACATCATAGACATACTGTTAAAAATCAAAGGTAGAAATGAAGAAAGTAATCCCATTTACCATAACCACAAAATGTATAAGATACCTAGGAACAAATCTAACCAAAGAAGTCAAAGATCTCTATAAGGAAAACTATGAAAATCTAAATAAATAAGTAAATAAATAAATAAATACATACATGAAAAAAGTGTCATACCATGTTCCTGGATTGGAAGAATATAATCAAAATGGCAATTCTACCCAAATTAATCTATATATTTAACGCAATCCCAATCAAATTACCAGAGATTTTTCAGAGATCTAGAGCAGACAATCATAGGATTTGTCTGGAATCATAAAAGACCCAGTATCACCAAAGTAATCCTATGCAAGGAGAGTGGAGTAGGAGAATGGAGTAACAGGTGTCTCACTCCCTGACCCCAAAATATATTGTAAAGCTGTGAAAATCAAAAAAGCATTGTATTGGCACAAAAACAGACATGTAGACCAATGAAACACAATAGAGACACCAGAAATAAACCCCAAAACATATAGCCAACTGATTTTTTACAAAGGGTCAATCCGGGGGAAAAAGAAAACCTCTTTATCAAATGGTGTTAGAAAAACTGGGTACTCATTTTTAGTGGAAAAGCTTTCAGCTTTTCTCCATTGAGGATGATGTTCGCTAAGGGTTTTTCATAGATAGCTTTTATTGTGTTGAGAAATCACCCTTCTATGCCGATTTTGCTGAGAATCTTGATCATGAAGGGATGTTGTATCTTATCAAATGCTTTTTCTGCATCAATCGATATGACCATATGGTTTTTATCTTTCTTCCTATTAATGTGGTGTATTACATTTATGGTTTTGCATATGTTGAACCAACCTTGCATTCCTGGGATAAAGCCTACCTGATCATGATGTATAATCTTTTTTATAAGCTGTTGTATACGATTTGCTAATATCTTGTTGAGAATCTTTGCGTCTATATTCATCAGGGACATTGGTCTATAGTTTTCCTTCCTTGCCCTGTCCTTATCTGTTTTAAGGATAAGGGTGATAGAGGCTTCACAGAATGAATTAGGGAGAAATTCACACTTTTGGATCTTTAGAAATAACTTGAGCAGAATGGGGGTTAACTCTAAATGGGTACAACACAAGGATGTGCACTTTCTCCACTCCTCTTCAATATAGTACTGGAAGTCCTGGCCATTGCAATCAGAAAAGAGGAAAAAATAAAAGGCATTCAAATAGGAAAAGAAGAGGTTAAACTCTCTCTATTTGCAGATGACATGATTGTATACATGGAAGACTCAATGGTTTCCATAAAAATATTTCTGGAAGTAATACATGAATACAGTAAAAGTTCAGGATACAAAATTAATATCCAGAAATCTCTAGCATTTCTGTATATGAACAACAGGCAGACTGAGACAGAACTGAAAAAAAGTTGTTCCATTTACCATAGCCACAAAAAGTGTAAGATACTTAGGGATAAATCTAACCAAAGAAGTTAAAGACCTTCACAAGGAAAACTATGAGAAGATAAAAAAAAAAAAAAGAAACTGAAAATGACACAAAAAAGTGGAAGGACATCCCATGTTCCTGAATTGGAAGAATTAATATAATCAAAATGGCAATTCTGCCCAAATTAATCTACCTATTTAATGCAATGCCAATCAAAGTACCAGACACATTCTTCACAGATCTAGGAAAGACAATCATAAAGTTCATCTGGAATAATAAGAGACCCCGTATTGCCAAAGCAGTTCTGAACAAGAAGAGTGGAGTGGGCGGCATCTCACTCCCTGACCCAAAAATATACTACAAAGCTGTGGTAATCAAAACAGCATGGTACTGGCACAGAAACAGACAGGTGGACCAATAGAACAGAATAGAGTCCCCAGAAATGAATGCTCAAACATACAGCCAACTGATTTTTGACAAGGGGTACCAGTCAATCCAGTGGGAAAAAGAAAACCTCTTCAGCAAATAGTGCTGGCAGAACTGGATCACCACTTGCAAAAAGATTAATCTGAACCCCTACCTCTCACCTCTGACAAAAATCAAGTCAAGGTGGATCAAAGATATAAATCTAAGACCTCAAACTATAAAACTGCTCCTGGAAAACACCGGGAAAACTCTGGGAGACATTGCAGTAGGGAAAGACTTCTTAAATAATACTCCCAAAGCACAGTCAATAATCCCCAAAATAGACAAAGTGGGATTATATCAGACTAAGAAGTTTCTGCATGGCAAAAGACACAGTGATTAGTGTGAATAGACAGCCCTCAGAATGGGAAAATATTTCTGTAAACCATGCATCAGATAAGGGACTGATCACCAAAATTCACAAGGAACTCAAGCAGCTGTTCCGGAAAGACAATCAATTCTATTAAAAGATGGGAGAATGAGTTGAAAAAACCACTCTCTAAAGATGACATACGAATAGCTAAAAGGCATATGAAAAAATGCTCAACATCACTCATTGTAAGAGAAATGCAGATCAAAACAACAATGAGATATCACCTAACCCCAGTCAGAATGTCTAAGATTAAAAAAACAAAAAATGATAAGTGCTGGAGGGGGTGTGGTGAAAAGGGAACTCTCTTACACTGCTGGTGGGAATGTAAATTGGTCCAACCACTGTGGAGAACAATTTGGAGATTCCTCAAAAATCTACAAATAGAACTACCATATGATCCAGCAATCCCACTCCTTGGTATCTACCCAAAGGACAGAAGAATTCTTAATTGGAAAAGTGTTTGCACATCAATGTTTATTGTGGCACTATTCACAATTGCTAAGTCATGGAAACAACCCAAATGCCCATGAACAGATGAATGGATAGAAAAACTGTGGCACATATACTCTATGGAATACTACTCAGCCATAAAAAAAACCCTGGCTTTTGACAGGAAGTGGATGAATATGGAAGATTTTCTGCTGAGTGAAGCAAGCCAGTCTATGAAGGATAGGCATTGTATGTCCCCACTTAACATATACCAAGTGCCTGCACTCTATGACCGAAACTGATTGACTAAAGGATATAGAAACACAGTATATAGATGTAAATACCAGATATAGTGTGTGTGAAAGAGGAGGGTCTGAAGAAGGACATTTAGAAGAAAAATAGGGAGGCAAAGCATTAATGGGACAAAGAAATGTGGTATTATCTGTTGTAGATACTTTATAGTTTTATCAACCGTACTAGGGAGAAATGTTCACCTGTTGAAATATACATTTTGTAAGCCTAATAATGTGATAGAATATATAAAAGAAAATGAAATTTTAAAAAATTAAAAATTAAAAAAATGGTGGTAATGTAAATTAGTGCAGTCATTGTGTATAACAGTTTGGAGGTTCCTCAAAAACCTTCAAATAGAATTACCATACAATCCAGTAATTCTACTCTTGGATATCTACCCAAAGGATATGAATACACTCAGTTGGAAAAACACTTGCACATCCTTGTTTACTACAGCATTATTCACAATTGCTAGAATATGGAATCAACCCAAATGTCTAAGAAAAGATAAGTGGATTGAAAAAATGTAGCACATATACACTATGGAAGACTACTCAGCCATGAAAAACAACAATGAAACCCTGATATTTGATACAAAGTGGACAAATATGGAAGATCTAATGCTAAGCAAAGCAAGCCAGACTACGAAAGACAGGCATTGTATGTTCCCTCTTAATATATGTCTGTACTCTATGGCAAAAAGTGAAGGATTGGAAGGTATAATAGCTGGGAGGGCAACTATAGATACTAGAGACAATACAGGAGGGTGTGGGTAATAGGGGGTAGGGGAAAGGGCATCAGAAAAACAAACAAACAAAACATTTAACCAACACAAAAATGAAAAATTATCTGTTGATTATAACGTATATGGTAATATCTTTAACTTGTCTAATAGTCACTGTATTCATTCTGGGAAAAAACATGGTTTACATTGTAAAAATAAACAATGATTAGATGTAAAATTGTAGAATATGGTGCAAAAAAAAAGAGAGAGAAATAGATGTATTGCTACCTTCGATCATTTCATAGGCTTGTAGGGAAGATAGGGAACCCCTCAAATCACACAGCCTATCTAGATGATATCCACTGGCCCTGTTCTCATGGAGCATGTGTGCCCTGTAAAACCAAATATTCTCTGATTATCAGATAAAGTCCATAGAGAGGACTGGAGACTATAAACAGGTGTAACAATAAGAAGGATAGAAGGGCGACTTTTGGTTGTCCTTCATAAAACAAACAAACAAACAGCAAAAAACAAAAACAACTTCTTGAGTCTCTGAAGAGTCTTGAAAATGGCACAGTCCTATTCTCAAAGGAGTGGGCATGGGCAGTGCCACTCTCCTTTCTTGAATACTCCCTTGTCCATTTCCTACCTCTTCCCCACTAAACCCCATCCATTACAACTGTTTTTGCTGCATAGAAGACCCTGTCTAGCAATTGTCACAGCGTGCACTTGTCTCTCTCCGCTGCCAATCTATAATTAGACGCTCTGTAAGGATTACTGGAAACCAACACAAGCGATACCATCCTAAAGTCAACACTCCTGAGGGAATGGAAAAACACTATTGTCCAAAAACAACAGAGGAAAAAAAACAAGCCTGAATCTAATCTCTCCCCAGTACACTCAGGACACTAATCTAAGCACTCTCCCATCCCCTCTGTATTTACTTAGAGGCAAATCTCTTTGGAAAGGCCCTTTCCCTACGTAGGGACCACATCAGAGCCTTCTACAAGGCAGCTCCTAGGCAGTCGTCTTGTTTTGTGTGTGCATGTGTGCATGTGTGTATGAGAGGACTTTGAAAAGTTCATGAATAAAATGGAATTAAAGTACAAGTTTATTTTGGTGCAAAATAACTTTTTTTTTTTGAGAGAGAGGTTTTTCACTATAGGGCGCATGCGCTCGCCAGACAGACAGAGAGAGACATAGAGACAGAAAGCGAGAAATCACCCCCCGGGGGGACGGTCACGCCGCAATCCCTTCTCCTCCATTCTCCTCTCGGGATCCTGGGCACGCACGCACATGCGCCTGGCGTGAGTTTTAAGCCACCGGGTCCGGGACGCGAACCGTGGTCGACTACGTGGGAGTCCAGCGACATAGCCATTACTCTAACTGCTGGTTCCCCAAAATAACTTTTGATGTGCATGCATAGTTGTTTTGTTTTGTTTTGTTTTAATTTGCTAGAGGGTGTGTGCATTCACCTGAGAGAAAGAGAAAGAAAGTGAGAAAGTACTCCCCATAGGGAATAGTTACACCAGAATCCCTCCTATTCTATTTTTCTTCTGGGGATGCATGCAAGCACACATGCCTGTGTGTTTCTCAAGCCACTGGGTACAGGACGTGAACTGCATAGGACCATCTAGCCACCTTCACACCACACCACCAGTCGGTCCTAGTTTTTCATAATACACATTTCCCATAAACTTTTTGAAGACCCCTTGTATGTATACATGTACACACAGATACACACACACACACACCCACATCCCAGTCAGGTGGAGAGGAGATATACAGAATACCCTTAGAGACTCACGGCTACTAGGGTCAAGGTTGGGACTAGGGCTCTCCTCTTTAAACTCCAACTAGGGACTAAACCTGCAAAGCCACAGGTCAGCCATAAACTCAGCCAATCTACTGAATAAGGGTCAGGGAGAAGACTTGAGCTAGGACCTGGAGCACGAGTATATTTTGGATAAATTTAGAGCAGAAAAAAGGGCACTCTGGACAAATTATCAGGGGCAAAAGAACAATGGGAAAGTCCTCAGGCAGAAAAGCACAAAACATTTGGGAGACAGAGAGAAACCCACTTTGGCAGCAGCAATGGGTGCATGAGAAGTGATGAGAATGAAGGCTGACATGCTATGTGCAGCAGCAGCATGGAGCAGTGCTTAAGAGTACTTTAGTGCCAGACTGCCTCTCTGTGAATCTTAACTTTTCTACTTGCTCATGGTGTGATCCTGGCTACAATATTAAAATCCTGTACCTCAGTCTCCTCATCTTGAGCATGGGGATAATAAAAGAATCATCATAAGGTTGTTTTGAGGATTGGATGAGTTAATACATAACTTATAGGCATTGCTGGAATATCAGAAGTGTTCATCAGATATTAGCTGTTAGGATTATTGTGGGGACAGATTGTGAAGGGCTTTGAATGCCAGTTTTTGAGAACAATTCATGTTCAGGTCCAGTCTTGTCCTCAATCTCTTCCCTTCCTTAATCCATAACTGGAGCTACTTTCTGAGGGTCAACTCACCATTCCCGCCCCCCCACAACTGCAGAGTCAGCTTTGCTTCAGGATCTAGGATTCACTCTGACCATCAAGGGGCCATGGAGACAACAGCCAGACTTTCTCAGCACTCTGGGGCCTGACCTCAGGCAACCCCCTTGCTGCTGGGCCAGTCCTGACCTCAGGTCCCAGTTCTGCAAACTAGGCAGTCCTCCTGCTCCTGTGACCTAATTGCCTCTACAAGCCTTCTTTAGTTCTTGCGACTGCCTCTTTTCCTTCACCTAAGCCCAGTGCAGGTAACCTTCACAGTCTTTCCAGCCCTCCAAAATTAGAGCACTGCCTTGCTCTGGTCAGTCACCTCCTTCCCAGGGACTGGAATCCTGGCCCTGAGCCGCAGTCTGATCTATGGATCCTACTACTTCCTGACAAATTTCCCTGATACTGGCCAACTGCCAGCCTGACTAGCCCTCTAGAATCTGTGCTTGGATTCCTGTCACCATGCTCCACCCACCTGTCAAGACATCTGTACTACTTCACACTGAAGCCCCTGACACAGAAGATATGCCAGGATTACCACCTGCCAAGCCCTGTTGTGCTGTACTCTGTCTGCTCCATCATAATTACTTCCATCACCTGCACTGTACACTCCCCGGGGTTTGCTCCTACTTTTAATGAGAGAGGAGGCAGAAACAGATCATGCAGGACCTCCATTGCTATACTAAGAAGCTTGAATTCAATCTAGAGATCAATTGTCTCTATACCAATACTTTTGATATTTCATTCTCTTGACAGCAGGATTTGAACATGCACCACTGATTTACATATATACTTATTAATTTATACATTATATACAGTTACTATTGAACTAACACATATTATGTGTATGATAGCACACACAAATATAAGATAATTAAATTATGAATAAAGACAAATATAAATAGAAGCTCTAATACTTTCTTCTCACAGAAATTGTACATCTTAGAAATGTCCCCATGGAATCCAGAATGAGGAATATGCTTGGAGAAGGCAAACACAGAGACCAGTTGAGACTGCTGCAGCATTGCAAGTAAGAGATGATGGTAGCCTGAACTTAAGGTTGTGGTAGAAGAGATGAAATAGAGACAAGGAATAAAATATGAATAAACCCCCCTCACAATCTAGTAGGGAAGGCAAATAGGCAAAGCAACATTACCTACAGTAAATGTTCCAATTGGCTCCACCGTTAGTTCTGGACAAGAGGGGACCCTGATCTGGGTCTTGTGCTTTAGAAGATTATGCATATCACTAAAATTAAGTATATATTAGGTCATCTGGAAAGCCATGACATTTTTCTAATGTTTTTCTATGCAAAAATGTGTCATGACTTTCCCAACAACCCAATAACACTCTCTCTCTCTCTCTCTCTCTCTCTCTCACACACACACACACACACACACACACACACACACAAAAATATTTGTTAAAGTATATATAACTGCTGCTGTCACTCCAAATCCAGGATTCAGCACTATGACAGATTGATCTATAACCCTAAATATCCACTCTCACGGCTAATGCCATGCAGGTAATTATTTCTATATCTGTTGCTCTATGTTCTCAAAACAAAAAGCATCCAGGTCTCAATGTCACTGAGTTTTGAGGGTTGCAATTCTGCCAACTTTGAAAAAGACTGACAATATCTTAGCATATGGGGAGGATTTTGGCAGGAGAAATGCACTGGAAAGATAAGACACTGAACAGGTCATCTAGACATAAAATAAACAAAGAAAAATTGAAGTTTAATACAGAAGAGACCAGTTGGACCTGATGGACATTTATAGAATGTTTCACCTAACAGTCACAGGATACACAGTCTTCTAAGCAGAACATGAAATGTTATCTAGGATTGATAATATAAAAGGGCACAAAACAAGACTCAATAACCTTAAGGGAATAGAAAAATCATAGCAAGTATCTTTTTCAATCACAATTGAATAAAATTAGAAATAAACAACAAGAAGAACTGAGAAAAATATATAAATACATGAAAAGTCAACAACATGCTCCAGAATGACTGTGGGGTCAAGGAGAGAATTAACAAAGCAATTTTAAAATTTCTTAAAACAAATGAAAACAGAAATATGACATTCCAAAACCTATGGGATATAGCAAAAGCATTACTCAGAGGGAATTTTATAGCAATTAAGTGTCCTCACCAAAACATTTGAAAGATGGCAAATAAACAACCTAAAGATGAATCTCAAGAAACTGGAAGGGCAGGAAAACGTCAAACTCAAAAGTAGTAGAAGGAAAGAAATAATAAAGATCACAGCAGAAATAAATAAACTAGAGACCAAAGGATCAACAAAACAAAATTGAGTTGAATAAATATTCTTGGATTAAAAAAAAAAAACTTTCTTTTTCTTTTTTTAAAGAGATTTTGCTATAGGGCACATACACTCACTGGAGAGACACAGAGAGACAGAAAGCAAGAAATCACCTCCCAAACCTCCCAAGGGGAATGGCTATGATGCAATCCCTTCTCCTCCATTTTCCTTTTGGGATTTTGGACATACACACACATGTGCCCAGCATGAGTTTCAAGCTACCATTCTGGGAATTGAACCGCTGTCACTACATGAGAGTCCAGCGATGTAGCCATTATACCATCTGCTGGTCCCAATTTTTTTTTAATTTATTATTTTTTTTAACATCCAATCATTGTGTATCATTACAGCATACCATATAAATTTTCTCATTGTGAATACACTGTATATTGGTTCAGGCAAAGAAATCACCACACGTCATCATCAACAGATAATTTTCCATTTGCAAAATCAGCATAGATGAGACATTCCTAAACACAATAAAGGCCTTATATGAAAAACTCATAGTTAACATCATACTGAATAGGGAAAAGCTGAAAGTTTTTCCCCTAAAAACTGGAACAAGATAATGGGGGAGCCAGCAGGTGGCATGGTGGTTAAGGCGCTGGACACTCTCACATGGTCAACCATGGTTTGAGCCCTGGACCTGGTGGCTTGCTTTCTCACTATCCCCCTCTCTCTCTCTTTTCTCTCTCTCTCTGTGTCTCTCTTTACTCAAAATTAAAATAAATGAATGAATAAATAAAATTAAATAAATAATTATTTTTTAAAAAAGATAAGACTGTCTACTTTCTCTACTCCTTTTCAATATAATACTGAATGTCCTAGCCAATGCTTAGAAAAGAGAATAAAATAAAAGGTATTTGAATAGGGAAAGAAGTGAAATGATCTCTATTTACAGATGACATGATTATATACAAAGAAAACCCAAAAGAATCCCAAAAAATTCTCTTGGAAGTGATAAATGAATATAGTAAAGCAGAAGAATACAAAACCAAAATATGAAAATCTATATTATTTCCATACACTGACAATAAGCAGACTGAGGCGGAATTGAGAAAGCAATCCCATTTAAGACTACCAGAAAAAGTATAAGATACCTAGAAATAAACCTAACCAAAGAAAACTTTCTTTTTAAGAGATTTTTGCCATAGGACATGTATGCTTACCTGAGAGACAGAGATAGACAGTAAAAGGAAAAGAGAAATCGCATCTCCCCAGGGGTGGGAAGGATGGGCACATCACAATCTGCTTTCCTCCATTCTCCTCCTGGAATTTTTGGTATGTATATGCACACACCTGGCATAAGTTTCAAGCCATGGGATCTGGGACTCAAACCACAGTCAACCAAGTGGGAGGCCAGCCCTTTTACCACCATGCAACATGGCATGGAAAACTTTCTTTTTTGAAAACATAAAAAATAATTTAAACGTTTTATCTTCTACATGCTTTATTTTACATTTTAATGACCATATACTTAAATTTTGTCCTTTGAATATCATTCTATTATATTTAATCTTTCAATTAGTAAGCAGAGGTTCACATACTGGGGGAGGAGACCAAGCATGAACACCAAATGCAAAGCAGGAGGGGCAGGCTGGGACTGAGGGCCAAGACCAGAGAACCACACCATGGGAGACAGTTATGAAGCAAAGCTTATCATGGTTGCCTTTCCACTTTCCTCCATCAAAATCTTGTCCACCTTCCTCCTTTTGGCAGTTGTCTTTTGCCTTTATCCCCTTCTTATTCTAGACTTATTAATCTCTGCTGAATCATTAGATAATTAAGTTGTTTTCAGGTAAAGTCACAGTGCAGCATTACAACAACTCTCCCTTTTCTGCTTAATGGCTCTGTGGTAGATTAAAGATGGTCATAAATCCTTTGACACTCTTTCCATGGAGAGATAAGGTTCTATATTCTCATTCCCTGAATCTGGTCAGGCTCTGTGACTGCCCTGACAGACTGAATATGGCAAAAGTGATTTCACAGGTCCTATGAAGTTCAGCTTTCTCTTGCCATTGCTCCAAATACTTGCTCTCAGGGAAGCCAACAACCATGTAAAAACTCTGATTACCTACTGAGACCAACATACTGTGAGAAACCCAAACTGTGTGTGGACAGACTCTAGAGAATATGACACCATATGTGCCCAGAGGCACCAGACATGTGAGTTAAGAAGCCACCTTGGGGGCTAGCCCTGTATCTTAGAGATTCAGGGAGTCAGATCTCACATGGCAGACTCCAGTTCAAGTCTTGCCCCAGTAGCTTGAAAAGTTTGTGCATGTTCATACATCCAAATTCCCCAGGAGGAAGAAATCAAGAAGGGGGAAGATTTTCCCTCCCTCTCTCTGTCTATCTCTCTTTCACAAGCATACACACCCTCTTGCAATTAAAAAAAAAAAAAAGCAGGCAGCACCTACACACCCACCAACCTAAAAGAGGACATTCTAGCCCCACATACTCTACCTGATACATCCAAGCCAACCTCTTCCTCAACCCCTGTCCCACAAAAGAATAAGCAAAGTAAAATAGTTGTTTTAAACTACTATATTGTAGGATAGTTTGTTATACAGGAATCTCTCTTATTATCCCTGAAGTCCCATTTTATAAAGGAATTGAGGGTTCAAGAAGGGTATTTAACTTTCCCAAGGTCACACAACTAGTAAGTGATAGAGGTAGGATTCAAATGCCAGAATACTATCCCATAGGAGTAATAAGAGCACAATCTATGCTCTTGACTATTATGTGATGTTGCATCACAAAGAGGTGTAGACCAAAACTCCAATTATTTGGAAAGTTATTGTGATAGGACAAATGAGAGGTGATGGGGGCTTGTACTAAGGTTATAGCTGTGGATCTGTAAAGAAAAGAGTAGACTTTTTTTTTTTTTTTTTTTTTTTTTTGAGAGATTTTTGCTATAGGGTGTGTGCGCTTGCCAAAAAGACAGAGAGAGAGACAAAGAAACAGAAAGCAAGAAATCATGCCCCAAGGGGGATGGCCATGCTGCATTCCCTTCTCCTCCATTCTCCTCTTGGGATCTTGGGCATGCATGCACACATGCCTGGCATGAGTTTAAGCTACCGGGTCCAAGACTCGAACCTTGTTCGACTACATGGGAGTCTAGCGACAGCCATTATGCCAACTGCTGGTCCCAAGAGTAGACCTTTAAGAACAAGAAGTTTAGGGACCAGCAGATGGTGTAATGGTTACGTCACTGGACACCCACGTAGTGAACCGCAGTTCAAGTCCCAGACCTGGCAACTTAAAACTCACACGGTGTGTGTGTGTGTGTGTGTGCCCAAAATTCCAAAAGGAGAATGGAGGAGAAGGGACTGCAGCGTGGCCATCCTCCCTAGGGGATGATTTCTTACTTTCTGTCTCTGTCTCTCTGGTGTGCACACATGCCCTATAGCAAAAATCTCTAAAATTAAATAAAAAGTTTCATCTTGACCCTATTCCCTATGATCTACCTCTTTTGTCTGCCATTAATGGGGCCAAGGTTGACTCAGAACATTAAACTTTGACTCATAAGATTTGGTTCCAGGTCCTAGCTCTCCCTCACTAAGCAGCTGTTTAATTTTGGCAAGTCATGACCTGTTCTGTCCCTAAAAGTGGTATGTAGTACATGACTTTTGCTTCTTTGCAACTCTGGCAGACTATAGACAGCAAAGGAGAACCATCATAAGTTGTTTTATTGTGTTTGAACAGGGTGTGGTATCAGGAAAGATTTACTCGTATCTAGAGAAATTTAGTAGCAGTACACAAGACAAAGTAAAGTGAGAAAAAAAAATCAGAGACAGATCCTTCAGAAAGCTATTACAATTATCCAAGTAAGGTGTAATGAAGAATAATGAATGATTTCCTCTTACATCAGTAATTTCTACTTCTCAGTTTTCATCATGACATAAACATACTCAAGTATCTGCCATTTAAAAAAGAAAATTCTGTCCTTAATCCCTCTGACTACTGTCCCATGTTTCCACTCCCCTTAATTGAAATCTTGACAGAATCATTTAGTCACTATTCTTACTTCCTCACTTACCTTCTCTTCAATCCACTCCATGTGGGCTTCCATCTCTACACTCCACTAAATGTGCTCTTGTTAAAGTCATTAATGATCTGCTTCTTACCAAATCTAAAAGATGTTTTTTCCTTCTCACCCCTGTTCTGATTATCTATGTCTGCATTTAAAAATGATCCCAAACTTAGTGGCTTAACATGACCATCTTTTATTACCTCTCACAATTGCTGATGGTCAGTCATGTGGAAAAAACTCAGCTCTCATGTCTCACATGTGCTGTCAGATGATGTCTAGGGCTTGAATCATCTGAAGTCTTATTTATTCACGTGTCTGGTGCCTTCCCTGGGGAGATACAAACAGCTGGAGACTGTACCATTTGGGATCTTTGGACATCTCTCTCTATGTCTATATGATTTCTTCACATGGTTTCTCCAGCAGACTTCTGACAAGGTAGGTCAAGGCTCCAAAGGTTATTGTCCCAAAGGAGAGAGAGCCAAACAGAATCTGAATTACATTTTATGACCTACTCATAGGAGTCACATAATGCCACTTCTATCATAAAAGTCCACTCAGGTTCAAAGGGAGGGGCTACAGAATTCATTTCTCAGGAAAGATGGCGTTGTAGTAGTAAAACATGATGTTCTTCAAGGCAATCTACATGGGAAGGTTCCTGGTTCATGTTCGAAGACTTTCCTGAATACAATGGGCACATGTTTGCCCATGATCCAGGGTGTACTGGAGGTGGATTATGGCATTGGGGTCCTGTTGCAGGTGCTGTCTGTTTCTCTCTTTCTGTTTCCCTGAGTCATGGAAGAAATAAACTTTGAGAAAAACACACACACACGCACATCAGCTAGAATCCACTTCTTAATAGGGTTGATAAGCAAGCTCACATTGTAACAAAAGCATATGGGATAGCAGTTATGGTTATGGCCATCTTTAATAAACACAATCCCTCCTTCTTGAAACATTTTCTCTCTTGTTATCCAGCACAACATCCTGCTTTTCTTTTTACCTCAATGACTGCTCTTTCACAGTATCTTTTGCATGTAACTCTCCTTTGCTCAACTTCTAAAATGAAGGTATTATTCAGGGCTTGGTCTCGGGGGATTCACTCTTTACTTTCTAACCTTTGGTGACCTTATCCAACCATATGACCTTAAATGTCAACTCCCAAATTTATATACCCAAGTTTGGCCTTCTCAATGAGTTTTAAATTCATATGTCCAGTTGCCTAACTTGCATTTTCTCAGATTCTATTATTATCTTTATCATTATTACTTTATTATTATTATTATTATTATTATTATTATTATTACTATTGGCAGGGGGTATCTGAACTCACCAGAGAAAGCAAGAGAGAAAAAGAAAGAGAGAAAGCGCCCCCACATGGGGTGTGGTCATATAATCCCATTTCCTCCATTTTCCATCTTGGGATCTGAGGCATGTACACATGCCCAGTGTGTTTTTCAAGCCACTGGGGCTGGGATTCAAGCCATGGTTGGCCATGTAGGATTGGCTCCCTTCATGGCCAGATGATGGGGCTGGCGCTCATCTCAGCCTTAAGATGTTCAAAATTGTAGTCCTGTCTCCCTTCCCAAAACTAAATTTGCATTAATGGGGCGGGGGTTGTTTTCCTAACCTCAGTAAATGAAAATTGAGTTACCAAATTGCACAGGTTCATCATTGACTCTTCACTTTCCTTCATATCTAATATACAATTCTCTGAAAGTCTTGCCAAATGTACATCACAACATATTCTATATTGTCCCATATCCACCTCTGACTACCATCACTTTAGTCCAAATCACCATTATCTCATGCCTGAACTTTTATAACAGTTTACTAAATTGATCTGCCTGCTTCTGGGCTTGTACTTACAATTTGTTCCTCTCCAAATAAACTGTGATCTTTTTAAAAATAAATATCATGTCATAAAACACCCCTGCTTAAAACCCACCAGTGACTTCTCAACTACTCTCAGAATAAAATCCAAATTCCTTCTAAACCTACAGTGTTCAAGCTTATCTGGATTCTGCCCACCTCTCTGGCCTTATCTCCTACACTTGTCATTCAATATTCAACAGGCCTTCCTGCTATTCCTTGAACATATAAAACTTGTTCCTGTCTCAGGGCCTTTGCACTTGCTCTTCCCTATACATCAAATGTCCTTCTTCCAAATCTCTGAATGACTGACTCTTTTTTTGGAGAGGTTTTTTTGGGTTTTTTTGTTTGTTTGTTTGTTTGTTTTTGTTTTTGTTTTTTCTATAGGGCACGTGCGCCAGAGACATAGAGACAGAAAGCGAGAAATCACCCCCCCCCCAGCGGGGATGGCCACGCCGCAATCCCTTCTCCTCCATTCTCCTCTCGGGATCTTAGGCACGCACACACACACGCCCGGCATGAGTTTAAGCCACCAGTCCGGGACTCGAACCGTGGTCAACTACATGGGAGTCCAGCGACATAGCCATTACGCTAACTGCTGTTCCCAGTGGCTGACTCTTTCCCGTTATTCAAGTCCTTGTTCAAATGTCACCTCCTTGATTATACCTTTTCTTACCATCCAGACTAAATTTGTGTATGTGCCTATGCACATGAACTATGTATCATTCTACCACATAGTTTTGTTTTCTCTTCTTCATAACAGTTTACCATTACCTGAAATTGTGTTCTCTTATACATTCATTGACTCCAACCACCCCCCCCTTCAGAATGTAAAATCCAACAGAGGGATATTTGTTTGTTTGTTTGTTTTTAATTGAGATGCAGATATGTATGACACTATACACATATTTGTTGAATGAATGAATAAATCAAGTTGGGGTGGTGATGGTAATAGAAAATGGCAGATGCCACAGACATTTTAAAGAGTCAGACACCAGGCTTACGCTATCAACATTTGGAAAACATCAAGGTTCCAGCCAACTGGAAGCCCCATTTGCCTCCAAGAGCCTAATGTAAGGAAAGGAAATCTAAGTTATTAGCGTTGTGGGTGGTCCTTGACCCATATGCACAACCTTTGACTCATATGCATGGCTTTACTCTCTACTTCTTCTCTGGGGTCTGTATCTGTTTCCCTACAGTTTCTCTCATCCTTTTTATTCTTTTCTGCTTATGCCTTAGGCATTCCTGTAACCACCTACTCAAACATCTTTCTTAGTTGTCTTGAAGCCCCAGGAGCTAAAGGAGTTGCTGGATCCCTTAGAATCCATTCCCTGTGTACTGCCTCTTCTAAATCTTAGTGATAAACCCTTCTTTCTTTCTTAATGTGTTAATTAATTAGTCAATTAATTTCATTAGTGAGAGAGAGAGATAGCATCCCCAATAGGGTCCTGATGCTATGATCCAGCCCCAGCTTAAATCATCCCTGAACCATAGGCACGTGTGTGCCTGACATATTAGGGGAGGCCTCTGGACATGAACTATAACCTCTTGATGTGTGCCAGCCTTGCAGAGCATCACACTGTACCACTTTACAACCATCTGGTCCCTGAATCTCCTTTCTTAAACAAGATACATCACTCAGAGGTTTGACCAAGATGGTAATATTTTTAATTTAAAGATGCCGGACATTCTGAATGTCACAAAGAACCTCCCTCTCTCTTATTTAAGAGAGGCTACTTAAAAACTTTTTTTTAGAAATCTCAGATAGGTTACTGGCTCTACTGTAATGTGATTGGTTTTAAATTCTATCAGAGGTTTTAAAATCAAAACCAAACTAATAGATGTGCCCTGGTGTAAATCAACTATCCCATGCCCACTCCCTGCTGAGTTGGCACCAAATCAATCCAGTTAGCCAAGTCGCCATGAAGAAAGAAAGACACATTGAAACATATATTCTAACCAAGTTTCTAGTTCTGTGGATATGTACAATCTATTTCAGGTCTTGCTGGCTTAAGGAAGAGTCTAACATCTCAACTGGATGTTAGCCTTAGTTCAGACTCAGCCTCAAGGCTATAGGCTGTATTCTGATTTTAAACTCATGAATGTTTGATTCACTGTTATTGACAGTTTAGGGCAACTGCTCAGCACCTTTTCTGCTTCATCTGTTCAGAAATCTCAGGAAGTTTGGGTGTGCTTCTGAATAAATTCTGTTTCATGCTGACTTCAAAAAACCATCTCTAGCCTCTTCTCTACATTTCTATATCTAGTCCTGGTTGCTGAGAGCTATGTCACTCCCCCATCTGCTCTTCCCTTGTGGCAGCACTCACAGCATTCCACACCCAGTGTGAGACTGCAAATAAGAGTCTCTGTTCAGTAAGACAGATTATACTCAGTGGTGCTGCTCTGTCCTTCCCCTTCCTCATACAGTCCTACTTCCTCTTCCCCTTCCCCATGCCCATCCAACCTTACTCCACCTTACCAGGTGAGCCTCCGAGGGTAATATGCTATTCATCCAGTCAAAGTAGCCTTTGGTTTACTCTTGAAGGATTCCTATACCAGAGATTCTGGGACAATGTGTGAATGAACATGATTGTGAATGAAGAGAAAGGGTCCTCCTGCTTCTTTCCCTTTTCCCTGGAGACCAGTGTTCTGCTCTCTATGCTTCCAAAAAGAAAGGAGATTTGAAGTTCAGCTTCCTTGGAGCCAATCAGCAATGCTTTGCAATGGACTCAGTGAGTTAGGTACACTGACACACCCTATCAACTAGGAAATTAGGGACAAGGAGGACAAAGAGAAGTGTTCCTATGTGTTCAGTGCAGAGAGCCGGCATTCAAAGGTCATCCACAGTCTTACATCTGTGACTGGACCCTGTGGGTACAACAATATGCAGCATGTACAGTGATTAAATAGAAAAAAAAAAAAGAGGCTAAGGCAGGGAAATACGAAGTATTAGGGAGAATGTCTTAGGTATTTCCTGAGCAGTACCAGCACCAGAGCCTAAAAAGTGTTCTAAGGTCTATATATGACTCTCTCTCAATCGAGGTTTCTAACATCTTCATTCCCTTTCTGTGGGCACTTCATTGACCCAGCTGCTGGGCACAATTCGTTTCATTCAGTTCTTTGCTCTGCCTTCCTGGTCATTAGAATGAGTTCTTGTGGCACTTTGTTTTAGATTCCAACTGAAACATCTATGACATAAAACTTGTTTCTCTCCTACTTATGGAAAATACTAAATATAACATGTTGACTTTTAGCAGAGACACTGATGGAAAATCACAGAAATGAAATACAAACAACCCTCAATTGGTTGTAACAACAGAGCCCTGGTTTCTGACCTTCCTCTAGATAATACTTAATTACTTTCTCAGTTTTCTTACTGTAAAAATAAGAGATGTGAGTTATATTAGAAAAAACCAGTTGATGTCTTGTAGTTCACCAGCTGGCCTTTGAGGATTTTGTTTAATGTGCATGTTGAGAGACAGAGAGAGATAGAGAGAGTCTCGATGCCTCAATCCTCCAGCAGGTTTGCCATAGGACAGACGCTACCATGTCCTGAGGATTTTTCCCCCTGGAAGACACAAGTGCTGGAGAGAGAAAGAGGGGAGAGGAGAGAGGAGAGAGGAGAGAGAGAGGGAGGGAGGGAGGGAGGGAGGGAGGGAGGGAGGGAGGGAGGGAGGGAGAGAGAGAGAGAGAGAGAGAGAGAGAGAGAGAAAGGGAAAGAAGATAGAGGGGAAGGGCAAGAAAGAGAGAAAGCAAGATGTTCCCTCTATGGGGGACCATCAGTCCCTTCTCCTCCATTCTCCTCTCAGGGTTGCGGGCAAATACACATATGTGCCTGACGTGTTTCAAGCTGATGGGTCCAGGACTTGAACCATGTGATCAGCTATGTGAGATCCAACTTGTGTAATCATCATGCCACATGTTGGCCCAACTGAGGGCTGTTTTGTCACTTGCATTCTTGTTTATTATTTGATGGCCTGTAGAGTTACACTGAATATACAGAGATTTGAGGGCACTGGGAAAACCACTTCTCCCTCCTTTTAGAGAAAAAAGAAAAAAAAATTCCTATTCCTATTCCTATTCCTATTTCCTAACCCTATTCCAGAATTTCCAGTTGCTTTTCTGTCTCTGAACAACTTCTGCAGTGGAAGAACAAGTAACATAAAGACAACAAGGGATACAGACCGAAGAAAGAACTGTCTGATATGATCCAACTACGGTGGCGGGAAAGCCACTAAAAGTTCATAAAAATGGGCCACAAAGAGGAAAAGGAACCTTTTAAGGTTGACCCTGAAATTTGGGTCAGCCAAGTTGATCTTTTTCACCATGTTAGAAGTAGTTCTAATACAATGCAAAAGGAATTTATATTCTCAAAGACATAGAGAATACAGAATCTCTGTTCACATCTATGTGTTTTTACCCCCTCCCACTGATTTTCTGTTAAAGATTCCTTTTGAAGAAGACCAAACTTGTTTCTCTGTGTGTGGGTGTGCACTATAGAGTGCATGCACTCACCAGTGAGGTAGAGGGAGAAAGAGAGAGAGAAAAATCACCCCCCCATGGGGGATGGCAACATCCCAATCACTTCTCTTCCATTCTCCTCTTGGAATTTTGGGCATGCACGCACACATGCCCAGTGTGATTTTCAAGCTACTATTATCAGGACTCAAACCATATAGCCAGCCATGTAGGATCCAGCTGCCTTAACAATCATGCTACCAGCTTCTCCCAATCAAACTTATTTCTTTTTTTTTTTTTTTTTTTTTTTGGAGAGGTTTTTGCTATAGGGCGCATGTGCTCACCAGACAGAGTGAGACATAGAGACAGAAAGTGAGAAATCACCCCCCATGGGGGATGGTCACGCAGCAATCCCTTCTCCTCCATTCTCCTCCTGGGATCTTGGGCACACACGCACACGCGCCTGGCGTGAGTTTAAGCCACCGAGTTCAGGATGCGAACCGCGGTCGACTACATGGGAATCCAGTGACATAGCCATTACGCTAACTGCTGGTTCCCCAAACTTATTTCTAATTAACTAAGATAAAAGGCATTTCTCCCAATTGGAGAAGATAGATTGGTATTGCTGACATTCTTTTTTTCAAAGCTTATAGGTCGTGGCCTTCAGACATCAGGAAATAATGGGTTTCTTCATCAACACTGGCCAGATGGGCTCTTCACTCAACCACATACTATGTATTTGCTCAGGGTCCCTTGCTTAGCTGCTATGTTAAACATTTATCCAGCACTGTTGTTTGAAGATACATACCTCTAAGTGCCCCAACTCTCTCCCAACACATTTCCACCAAATAAATGGTGTATTTCCTCACCCAGAAACAACAAAAACCACTAGGTCTAAACTCCTACAACTTCCTGGGGCCTTTACCACACATTTCGGTATCTGTAGCATTACCTACCTTCTTGTCCCTTACAGTGATGGAAGGACCCTGATTCTAACTCAGGCTAAACTTCTATCTAAACTCTTAATCTCACCCTCCATCTCCCTAGGAATGATCAGTCTTTATCCTTCTCATGTCTTTAACATTTTATCATTCCCCTCTATACATAAAAATGCACAAATCTTGGGTCAGCAGGTGGCAAGGTGGTTAAGGTGCTGGATTCCCCATGTGGCCAACCATGATTTGAGTCCTGAACCCAGCAGCTTGTAAAATATGCCAGGTATATGTGCAAGTGTGCCCAAAATCCCAAGAGGTGAATGGAAGAGAAGGGACTGTGGCATCACCGTCCCACCTCACTTTCCCTTTCTGTCTTCCTCCAGCAAGTGCACCCACCCTATGGCAAAAATTTAACAACAACAACAACAAAAAAAAACCTTCCAATTCTTACTCATCTTATTAAAAAAAGTCACTACTTCCCTTGATTTTTTATCTCATTTTGACACTATTCTTCATTTTTCCTTATATGACTAAGATTCTAAAACAAGTAATCTGGAACAGCAGGTGGCATGGTGGTTAAGGTTCTATACTCTCACATGGTTAACCATGGTTTGGGTCCCAGATCTGCTAGCTTCAAAACCATGCCAGGAATGTCTGTGTGTATGCATGATCAAAATCCAAAGAGAAGAACAGTAGAGAGGGGTTGGGACATTGATTACCCACCCACCCCCACCCCCACCCCCGCCGCGCCAGAGTGATTTCTTACTTTCCTTCTCTCTTTCTCTTTCTGTATCTCGTTAGTGAGTGCACACACCACACAGAAAAAAAAAAAAAAAACTAAAAAAAAAATTAATCCACACTTGATATTTCTGCTTCCTCACCACTGACTCTCTCTTTGACCTATAACCTAGCTTTTACTACTACTACCTACTAAAATTGTCCTCGCTGAAGTCACCAATGCCCTCCTTGTTTTCCAAATATGGATCTTTCTTGGTTCTTCACTCCTCAACAGGATGTGATGTTGATTATTCCATCTGTTACTCTCCCTTTGAGGTCTGTAATGCCACTTTCTCCTCGTTTTCCTCCTATTTCTCTGGCTGTTCTTTTTCCATTTTCCTCTTGGTTTCATTAGTTTACCAATATTTAAATATAGATATTCCTTATAAATCCACCTAAGACTCACTTTTTCCCTTATTTTACCTGGCAAATCATATCAATTCCCAAGGCATCTACTAATACTAACATGCTTATGATTCCCAAATCTAGATCTCAAGCCCAAGTCTTTCCTATAAAGTTCATAATTCATGCATGTAAATACTTCCTAGATATCTTCACTTGTGATGTTCCACATTAAAGGGTGCTGTAGCCTCCTGGTCTATAGTGTGGACTCTAATTCAAATTCTTGCTCTGTAATTCACCACTGAGAGCAAATAATTTGACCTGTTAATGCCTCAGTTTTCTCACCTGTAAAATGGGAATGACAGTAGTACCAACCTGTGAGAATTAAATGACATACTGAATATAACTTGCTCATCATAGGGCCTAGTATATAATATTGGGTCCTTAGAAAAGTCATGACACATTTTTGCATAGAAAAATACATCATGACTTTTCCAATGACTCAGCAATTCAACAAATGGTCATTGTTTTTACTAGTTATTATTATTACTACCAATACAACAAAACCAAAACTGAATTTATCACTTACACTTTATCTGAGATTGTACTTCTCCCTATATTGCCTAAAATAGTAGTACCATTGGGACCAGCAGTTAGCATAATGGCTATATCGCTGGACTCCCACGTAGTCAATCGTGGTTCGCATCCCGGATCCGGTGGCTTAAACTCACGCTGGGCACGTGTGCATGCTTGCCCAGGACCCTGAGAGAAGAATGGAGAAGAAGGGATTGCAGCATGGCCAACCCCCTGGGGGTGATTTCTCACTTTCTGTCTCTCTGTCTCTCTGTCTGTCTGGTGAGCTCATGCGCCCTATGATAAAAACCTCTAAAAAAAAAAAAAGTAGTACCATTATCCCCCCAAACTGAATCTAGAAGCCCAAGAGTCATCCTAGTCTTGTCTCTCTTCTCCTTCTCTTCCTCTAGACCTTCTCTTTCCCTCCTTTGATTCTTTGATTACCTGATATAAAGTGATTTTACTTCTCTCCATCACTGAACCTATGTCTCTTACTGACATCTTGGATGTAGCCTGGAACCATGATGTTTATAAAAGATTATTTGCTAACAGTCTTCAAGAATCTCTTCACACTAGGTTTGTTGATAACCTGAATGCCTCTAATTATCATTGACTCATGTCATTGTCTATCCATTTTTTAGGCCCCTGCTTAATTGTCAAAATTATTATTCTGGTGGCCTGTAAATTTAAATTTAAAATACAGGTCAGTCTGAACTCCTGGCTCCTAAGGCCAAAGAACCTATCCAGTACCTTGTGAGCTAGAAAGAACATGGTGTGAAAAATTTTCCATCTAAATTCATATCTGTGTTAATGAAGAACTTCTGATACCAGAAAAAAACTCACTGAATTTTTCCCTCCTTCTAGAAGGTTCCTAGATAAAGGAGATACTCTACAAGCTTCAAAAGAACTTCTGTGTACCCTACAGGGTAAGCAGTGTCTCCTGAGCCAGTAGAGCACAGATGGTTAATATACAAAAAAGAGCATGCCTGAGCATGTACTATGTGCCAGACACTGTGTGTTATGTGCTTTAAACACTTATAGACTCAGAAAAAAATCCTATTGACTGGGTACTATTATTATTTCCTTTTTAGAACTGAAAAAACAGAGGAGTTTACAAAGTTAAGTGACTTGGTGAAGGTCACTTGAATAGTATAGAACTGTACCCCAGATCTGCCAGTTCCCAAACCCATGCCCTTAACTAATATAGTATATAGAGGTAGCTACTAATAAAAACAGTAACCATTTATTGAGTATATACAGGGTGCTAGTTACTGAGTTCTAAGCACTCTACATGGATCTCACTCTATGCTCAGAATAAACAGATAAGATAGATCTATACTACCTTTACCCTGCATTTTAAGTAATCCAGAAACCTTTAAGATTGAGAAGAAAATGGACCTAAATCCTGGCCCTCAGACTGCCTATAAGAAGTAGCTATTGGAGACCAGCCAATGGAATAATGGTTTCTTCACTGGACTCCCACATAGTTGACCATGGTTTGAATTCTGGACCCAGTGACTTAAAACTCATGCTGGGCATGTGTGCATGCATGCCCAAAATCCCAAGAAGAGAATAAAGGGGAAAGGATTGCAGTGTGGCCATCCCCCCGCCCCCCCGGGGGGGGGGGGGCGGGTAATTTCTTGCTTTCTATCCCCTCTCTGTCTCTCTGGCAAGCATATGCAACCCATAGCCAGGAAAAAAAAAAAAAAAAAAACCACTCTTGATTGCAAGCTTCTTTTGATGCAACTCACTTCTTCAAAGAAAATCTTTCCTGGGACCAGGAGTTAGAGTAATGGCTATGTCACTGGACTCCCATGTAGTCGACCGCGATTCACATCCCGGACCCGGTGGTTTAAAACTCACCCAGGCGCGTGTGCGTGCGTGCCCAAGATCCCGAGAGGAGAATGGAGGAAAAGGGATTGCGGCGTGGCCATCCCCCCTGGGGGGTGATTTCTCACTTTCTGTCTCTGTCTCTGTCTGTCTGGCGAGTGCACGCGCCCTATCGCAAAAACCTCTCAAAAAAAAAAAAAAAAAAAAGAAAAGAAAATCTTTCCTGTTTCATCTAGCCTCAGTTCAAATTTTGACTATCAGTTACATGTCAAAGCCCCTGCCCCTGCCACTGTGAGCCCCTGTTAATGTATGTATATGTATATCCTATTAGTACATATGTATGTCCTATTACTCTGTTTATTTGGAGAACTGTAATAACAGGCATAGAGAATAAAGGGGAAATCCCACTAAATAGTATGCTCAAAGATGAGTGGCATTAAGTGAAGAAATCAGATTAAAGAATGAAAGAGTGAGAGTGCTGTAAGGGAATAAGGGCAGATAGTATGGTTGCTATTTTCAGAAGCTGGCAATGAAAGGAAGCAAAGCGATAAGGTAGTAGCTCTGAATGATTGAAGAACTGTTATTTCACTTTAAAGCACTCATGAGTAGAAGGTAATGAAGAGAGAGAGAGACGGAAGATATTAAACAATGAACACAGACTGATGGAGCATAGACCCACCTTAGGAAGGAAAAGGAAAATTAAAAATTCAAGTGGAGAAACTAGCCTTATGCAAAGCAGAACAGTTTTTTTGTTTTGCTTTGTTTTTGTTTTTGTTTTGTTCTGTTTTTGCTCAGCTAGTAGGAGTAAATGACAGGAAACTAAATAAAATGACAGGAATTAAATAAAAATTCTAAGTACATAAAGACAGTATAAAATGTATGGATGGCTGACCCCATAGACTAATGGTTAAGGGAGCTGGATCCCACATGGTTGATTGCAGGTCAAATCCCAGTTTGGTGGCTTGAAAAGCATGCCAGGTACATGGGCATGATTGTCAAAAATCCCACAAAGATTGAGAAGTGGAGGAGAGAGGACTGTGGCATTATCATGCTCCACAGGGGGCAGGCTTTCACCTTTTCCTATCCCCTAATCCCTATCTCTCTGTGTCTGTCCAGCATACATGCCCTCCGACAACTAGCAGATGATGTTCTTGGTATCCATGAAAAGATGAAGACTACCCATCATGAAACACTAGATACTTCCTGGCTTGGTGAACATGGGATGTCAAAGGGTATAGAGTTCTAAGATGATAGAGCAAGCATTAGTTTTATGGCTTGCTGTGGGATCTCTGATAGGCAGGAAGGCAAAGACAGTCAGTAAGGGTACCCTGAACTAGGAAGGGATGAATGACCCTGTGATATGGGAAAAAAGCAGGTTCAGTGTAAAGGAGAGAGTAGTAGGTTATGGAGAAAGATGGATAGTTCTAAATTTGTATCACAAAGAGTAAATAATTAAAAGTTCAGAAATGTCCAATATGTGGCTTTTTTCGCAACGGGTTTGCCGCCAGAACACAGGTGTCATGAAAACCACTGCTAAAACAAAGCCAAAATGGGAAAGGAGAAGACTCACATCAACATCATTGTCATTGGACACGTAGATTCCGGCAAGTCCACCACTACTGGCCATCTGATCTACAAATGTGGTGGTATCGACAAAAGAAGGAGGCTGCTGAGGTGGGAAAGGGCTCCTTCAAATACGCCTGGGTCTTGGATAAACTGAAAGCTGAACGTGAGCGTGGTCTCACCATTGATACCTCCCTGTGGAAATTTGAGACCAGCAAGTATTATGTGACTATCATCGATGCCCCAGGACACAAAGACTTTATCAAGAACATGATTACAGGCACATCTCAGGCTGACTGTGCTGTCCTGACTGTTGCTGCTGGTGTTGGTGAATTTGAGGCTGGTATCTCCAAGAACGGGGAGACCTGTGAGCATGCACTTCTGGCTTATACACTGGGTGTGAAACAACTAATTGTTGGTGTTAACAAAATGGATTCTACTGAGCCACCCTACAGTCAGAAGAGATATGAGGAAATTGTTAAAGAAGTCAGCACCTACATTAAGAAAATTGGCTACAATCCCGACACAGTAGCGTTTGTGCCAATTTCTGGTTGGAATGGTGACAACATGTTGGAGCCAAGTGCTAATATGCCATGGTTCAAGGGATGGAAAGGCACCTGTAAAGATGGCAATGCCAGTGGAACTACACTGCTTGAAGCTCTGGATTATATCCTGCCACCAACTCGTCCAACTGACAAGCCCTTGCGTCTGCCCCTCCAGGATGTGTACAAAATTGGTGGTATTGGCACTGTTCCTGTTGGCCAAGTGGAGACTGGTGTGCTCAAACCTGGTATGGTGGTCACCTTTAACCAGTCAATGTGACAACTGAAGTCAAGTCAGTTGAAATGCACCATGAAGCTCTGAGTGAAGCTCTTCCCGGAGACAATGTGGGTTTCAATGTCAAGAACGTGTCTGTCAAAGATGTTCGACGTGGCAATGTTGCTGGTGACAGCAAAAATGACCCACCAATGGAAGCAGCTGGCTTCACTGCTCAGGTGATTATCCTGAACCATCCAGGCCAAATCAGTGCTGGCTATGCCCCTGTACTGGATTGTCACACAGCTCACATTGCTTGCAAATTTGCTGAGCTGAAGGAAAAGATTGATCGCCGTTCTGGTAAAAAAACTGGAAGATGGCCCTAAATTTTTGAAATCTGGTGATGCTGCCTTTGTTGATATGGTTCCTGGCAAGCCCCTGTGTGCTGAGAGCTTTTCTGACTATCCTTCTCTGGGTCGTTTTGCTGTTCATGATATGAGACAGACAGTTGCTGTTGGTGTCATCAAAGCTGTGGACAAGAAGGCTACTGGAGCTGGCAAGGTCACCAAGTCTGCCCAGAAAGCTCAGAAGGCTAAATGAATATCCCTAATTCCTGCCACCTCAGTCTTAATCAGCGGTGGAAGAACAGTCTCAGAACTGTTTGTCTCAATTGGCCATTTAAGTTTAATAGTAAAAGACTGGTTAATGATAACAATGCATCGTAAAACCTTCAGAAGGAAAGGAAAATGTTTTGTGGACCATTTCGGTTTTTTTGTGTGTGGCAGTTTTAAGTTATTAGTTTTTAAAAATCAGTACTTTTTAATGGAAACAACTTGACCAAAAATCTGTCACAGAATTTTGAGACCCATTAAAACAAAGTTTAATGAGAAAAAAAAATGTCCAATATGTGGTAGTGGTTGGCTGTAGTGGTAGGGAGGAATTGTGTAGTTGGTATGGATCAAGATGTTGCACTGGCCATCTACCCAGACAATAGGGAATAAGATGGATGAGAGACCTGTGAGGCAGGTACAGAAGTTAAGGAATATGTGAAAGAAACTCCTAGAGATGAGTAGTCAGGAGAAATAGAAAAAGTTTCTCATATAGAATCTACTCCTACAGTTCCCAAAGATCACCATATCACTTATCCTTCCAAACCCAAGAGGTGAGAATTATCTCTCGTATTTTAGATGAGAAAACTGAGGTCCAGTGAATTAAAATAATATGTCCAAGTTCACAGAGCAAAGTCTCTGTCAGAAACTATACTCTGGCCCTAAATTATGAAGCCTCATTTGCTTTCCAACTCATTACCTTCCATTACAATTTTTGCCTATGAAGACCTTGGCCCCCAAGTTTCACCTATCCATTTCTGCTCTGCTTTGCTGGAAAAGAGGTAAGCATGGGTGATTAGGCTTCAGAATGGATGGATGAACTATTTTGTTCTTGTTTTCAAGGATGTTCTCAGGCAACCATTCCTAGAAAAATAGAGGAGAAACAACTTCATGCCTATTACTGTATTAAGCATAAATGTCATGAGAAAGGGCAAGTTTACTGGGATTTATTAGGCTTCCTTAAAGCACTGAAAGCATGCTGACACACCCATACATTTCATATTTTATCTAGTGTTTTGTATAAATACAAGTGTCACCAACACAAAGGAGATATAATATTTAATTGAAAGCAGACGGAAGAAACTGACAGGAATTTTATAAGCTATAACAAGATCTGTGAAAGGAACATCATTTGTAAGTTGCCACTGCCTAAGGATAACACAAGCACAGCCTAAAACACATCATTCCTGTCTGGTAGCAACACATCCGTGAGAAGAGGAGTTGTTAAATGCCATCCAAATTATATCTGAGTTAGTTATCTTGAGGGACACCAAAGCTGACTATGGGATGGCCCATCTTCTCAAAAAAGCACTCGTTGCTAGAACATAATCCTGGAGGGCACCTAAAATTTTCAGTAACTTTCTTGTTTGTTCCAAATTGGCTTGAGAAGTTTAAAAGAAGGACAGTAGTGCAGAGGTAAAACACAATGCTCTATGAGACTGACCTATAATAGAAGGTTCTGGATTTGTGTATGGAGAACTCCCTGAGAACACTAGGTATGTACATGTTCATGATCTCGGATTGGTTGAGACTGGAGGTAGATCAAGACCCTGTCAAGGGTGCTGTCCCTCTGTCTCTCTCTTCTTCTGTCTCTCTCATTCATGGAAGAAACAAATAAGGCTTTTAAAAAAGAAGTTCAAAAGAGCTACTTGGTTCAATCAGGTTAATTTGTTGATATGATGATATAACTTATCATCAAAGATGATCAACTACTTTTTCAATTAGTGACTTGGATAATGATGATGGCTAACAGATACTGGGTGTATATTAGGTGTTAGGCACTACCCTAAGCATTTTACTTAAATATGTTCAACTGCCTACTTAATATCATTCATTACTTGTATGTCTCATAGGCACCTAAACCTTATCCTATATAAAATAAGACTCTTAAAGACAGAAAACATTTCAGAGAGCTCACAATGTAATAGGGAGAAACAAACAACATATAGGAAACAAATAAGCCAGATAGAGATGACTACAAAAATGAAAATTAATTATGATGTGATTATGAGAGGGCAGGTGTAGCTACCTTAGATGGCATGATTAGAGAAGGTCTATGAGAAGTGAGCTTCAAACTTGAGACCTGAATAATGGGAATGAGCCAGCAATACGGAAACCCAGGAGAAAGCATTCCAGGCAGAGAGAACAAAAGTGCAAAGGCTCTGTTAGAGGAAGGAGTTTGATGTTCCTAAGGAACAGAATGAGGCCAGTGTGACTGGAGCTGAGTTACCAGGGGTCACTGGGTGGAGAAGCAATACAGTATGAGATGAGAGATGTGGGCAGGGGCCAGATTGTACAGGACCTGACAGGCCGTGATACAGAGTTAGATTTTACTCTAACTGCAATGGGAAGTTATTAAAGAATTTTTCTTGTGCGGGTAGATGAGCTATGATCCAATTTCACTCTTCTTGTATAGACAGCTGAAGGACTAGAATGGAAGCATGGATGCCCAACAGTAAGCTGCTATGGTAGTCCAAGCTGGAGATGACAGTGACTCACAGGCGGGTGTTAGGGACAAAAGCTGTGAGAAGTGATCAGATTCTGGATGTGTTTTAGAGGCAAAATAGACAGAACTTACTGACTGACAAGATGTGAAAGATGAAAGAAAGGGAAGTGTAAAGAATAATTCTCATTTCTGGCTTAGATAATTGAGTATATGGTAGATAATCATCTAAGTGAAAGAACTGATCAAAACACAGGTTTGGATGTGGCATGGAAGCAATCATGAATTCTGATTGGAGCACACTGAATTTGAGAACCTGGTGAGATATCCAAGAGGCAATGTCAAGCAAGCAAGCAAATACAGTCATGTATCAAACAATGTTTCAGGTAACAATGGACAGTATATACAATAGTGATCTCATAAGGAGCAACAGGCTATATATCACATGGCCTAGGTGTATATGAAACTATACCCATCTTGGTTTGTGTAAATCCACTGTATAATGTTCACACATGACAAAATCACCCAAGGGCATGTTTATCAGAAAGCACCCTGGTCATTTAGCAATATATTACCATATAAAAATGGAAACAAGCATAAAGAAAGGTGAGATATCCAAATAAATTAGTGTTATTTATATTTTCTCCAAATAATTACAGGAATAATTAATGTCTGTCACTCTTGCTAAAATATAAGCTCTATAAAGGCATCAATCTTGTCTGTCTTATTCTCCTTGCATTTCTAAAATGAAGCATAGTGTCTGGGACATAGTAAAATCCCAATAAATATTTGTGGAAGAAAGAGAAAGAATGATATGAAAGGGAGGGATGGAGAGAAATTTATTCTCTGATTAGGTCTTATTTTACATAGAAAGACACTGAAAACACGCTCTCTGCTCCTTCCTCCAGAAGGTGAACTACTGATCTGGTTGGTCAGATTTAAGGACACTTTTTATGGGAGGGTATTTTGTAGAGATAGAGCTTTCAAAGAGGCCAAAGGTCAATTACAGTCTCTCTCTTCTTCCCACCTAGCAGGAACAATAAGGACCAGAACTAGCTCTCTTAGGGAGAAGGCCCAGCCATTGTCTGTCCTTGAACTAACCTTCCCAGATAGAGAATAACTGTTCTCTAGTCAAGCAAATACAAGTACTTACACTCCTCTGCTAGAATCATCAATTTGCATGCATTATTTCAGGGATCAGTAAAGTATGGCCCTTGGGCCATATTTGTTCCTGCCTGATTTTGTATGCCCTGAAAGCCAAGAATGTTTTTTTCCATTTTAAAATGATGTTTAAAAATGAAAAGAATAACATTTCTTCAAACATGACCATTACATGAAATTCGAGTTTCTGTATCCATAAATATTGGGTCATCGGGAAAGTCATGACATATTTTTCTATACAAAAATGCATCATGACTTTTCCGACGACCCAATAAAATTTCATTAGAACACAGCCACACTTATTTATGTATTGTCTCTAGCTGCGTCAGTGTTATGACAGCAGAATTGAATAGTTGTGACAGGTACCGTATGGCCTGCAAAGCTGAAAATATTGACTGCCTGGCCCTTTGCAGAAAAAGTTCATAGATTCTTCCTAGCCACAGAGTGTACATTACTTGAGTGATATTTTAATTCCCACTTTTCAGAAGATAGAAGTCAGGCTTCTGGGCCAGCAGGTGGCATGAAGATTAAAGCACATGATCCCACATGGCCAACTGTATAGTTCAAGTTCTGGACCCAGCAGCTTGTCTGTGCATGCCCAAAATCCCAAAAGGAAAATGGAGCAGAATGAATTGCAGGGCAGCCTTCCCCTTAGGGGGAGATTTCTCACATTAATCCTCTCTCTCTCTCTGTCTCTGTCTCTCTCTCTCTCATGCACACATCTTATAACAAAAACAAAAATAAGTAAGGCTTATAAAAGTAAGTAGTAGAACATGAATTCAAACTCAATGTAACCACAAAAAAAAACCACTACAATATATAGTAATGTCTACTACCACTAAATGAATGCTTATAAAGTGCCAGAACCCATACTAAGGAGTTCCCATGCATTTAATCCTTTAATCACATAACCTTTACCACAATCCAATATGAAAAGTACTACCAGCCCATCTGAAGCAGTACAGCAGTAGTGCAATGCTTTGCAGTGCTGGAAGGCATATGGAAGATCAGATTTGGTTCCCAGATCAACCACATGTACCCCCACCATGCATACCCATGATCCTAACTGGATGGGGAAGGCTGGGGTAACCGTGGTGTGAAACTCTGTTAAGGGTGTCTGTCTGTCTCTTTCTCTTTCTCTTTCTCTTTCTCTTTCTCTTTCTCCCTCTCCTCTCCTCTCCTCTCCTTCAGAAAATAACTTTTTAAAAAGTACTACTATTATGATACCTATTTAATGGCTGAGGGAACTGAGGCTCTGAGAATTCAAATGATTTAGGTAAAGTCACATTTTAAGAGAACCACTTAACTGCAGTCACAACTATTCCAGACTACTCAGGAAGTTTGACCACCAGATAAATGTGGTGTTGCTATCAACCTAGAAGTCAGTCTTCTATCACCTTCAGCACACAGAAAGGTATGGAATCTCAGAGATTTTTTGTTTTCTTTTTTCCTCTTCCTTTCTTTTTTGTTTCTAACTGCATATCTTACAGAAAACAGCTGCTGAAGAGTGAGTAATGACAAAAATAACCATGAAAGAGGTCTTCAGATCTGAAGAAGCTGAGCTTTGAGGATTGTCTAACCAGAAAATAGAACATTTATGTGGGTGCTGATCAAGTCAGATTTCACACAGAAAGGCACCAAAGATTATCTCTCTGCTCTTCCTCATGCTGTGGAGCTGGTGTTCAAGTTTGAGCATATGCGGTGGGTATCTATCTCAAGTGGAGGTGTTGGAAATTTGGGTCTGCAATTAAGGTGAGAGGCCTGAACTAAAGAAAATAGACTGGAGAGTCCTAAGAGTAGGTGAGCTCAGCCACTGAGAGTGAAAAGAGAAAAGATCAAGTACTAGAACTCAGATGAACATCAACATTACAAGAGAGACTTGGAGGAAATGAGTGGCTAGAGAGAGATTAGAGAAATCAAGAGAGAATGCACTCACAGAAATTAGGAAAAGACAAATTCTTCAGAAAGGGTTGATCCATAGAGATAAACACTGCAAGGGAGGTAGAGGATATTAAGCACAAAAGACTGCCCATCTAATTTGCAACATAGAGCTCATCATTAATCTTAGTGATACCAATTCAGTACAGTGCTAGGGAATAAAAACAGACTATAGTTGGTTGAGTGGATGAGAAGGAGGTGAGAAATCAAAAGATGTAGGCAATTCTTTCAAGAAATTTGATTATGTAAAGGGGACTGATAAAGGAGATGGTGCCATGATAAGTTGAGGCAGCTCGATCCCACATGGCTGACTGTACAGTTTGAGTCCCAGACCCAGTGGCTTGATAAACACGCCAGGCATGTGTTCATTTGTGCCCAGAATCCTGAGAGAAGAATAGAGGTGAAGGGACTATGGCATGACCATTCCCCCTGGAGGGTGCTTGATCACTTACTTTCTCTTTCCCTTCCTCCCTCCCTCCCTCCCTTTCTCTCTCTCTCTCTCTCTCTCTCTCTCTCTCTCTCTCTCTCTCTTTCTCTCTCTCCAACAAGTGTACCCCCAACAGGGTCTTCACAACATGATCCACCTATAGCCTCAGCCAGCCAGGATCATAGACACAAATGCATGTGATGGGCATTCTCAGGGAGGTCCCAAGACATGAACCCAGGACCTTTATCATGTGGGTCCAGCTGAGTACCACTACTCCACCACTTGGTCTTTGTGAATATGTTATACACAATAAGGAAACAGCCCTTATCAAGGAAGGGGTAACCCTAAATTTCATACAATTCTAAATCAATAATTTCTGTCTTAAAACAAACTCCACACCTCTACTTCAGTTATCTCTCCTGTAGTATAAGTTGCATGGTATTGTCACTATTACATTCCTAATGCTCTGGGGTCTTTCTCACTTACTTGGAGTCACAACTATTCCAGGATACTCAGGAATTTGGACCACCAGATAAATGTGGCACTGTTATCTTAATATCCATATTTACCTAGAGGTCAGTCTTCTGTCACCTTCAGCACTCAGAAAGGTATGGAATCTCAGTGATCTTTTATGTTTTCTTTTTGCTTTTCCTTTTTTATTTTCCAACTGAATTTCTTGCATAAAACAGCTGCTGAAGAGTAATGACAAAAATAGCCATGAAAATTCCAGTACTAAGGTTATAGCCAATGCAAAGAAAGGTTCACTGCTCAGTAATGACCTGGAAAAAAATTAAGCTAGAGATATAAAAACTCAGAAGCAATGGAAAAACAAGGGAGAAATACAGACCAAAAAAGAAAAATCCCAAAACCAAGGAAAGAGGAAAAAGTAAGGGAGAGTGATAGAGTATCTAAGCAGCTGCAGAGCAGGGCTGGGTGCACCACACAGCAGTGATGATATAGATATTCATAGGCCTGGCTCCTGGGCACATGGCAAGTTTCTCTAGAGCATATAGTTAGAAGTGGACTTGCCGGATCAAAAAGTATACAGAAGTTCAACTTCAGCCGAGTTTCCAAAGTGGTGATTCCAAACAAATCTATAGAGACTAAAAGTAGATCCCTAGTTGTCAAGGCTGGGAGAAGTGACTGAGCAATGAGGTAATGATAACAACACTGTATATATTTGTCAAAATTCATTAGCCTGTATAGCTAAACTAGGTGCATTTTATTGAGTAAACTATACTTCAGTGAAGTGGTCTCATTAACTGTACACTCCTAATTACTATATTTTTATGGCATGCCTTAGAAGATCAACTCTACCCCACCTCATCCCCACCCTCAGCCAGGTTCTTTTTCTTCAGGAGTATAATTTCTTTTTTCTTTGAAGGTGTAATTATTAGCCCTTGGCTCTTCCACATACATTTTAGAAGCAGCTTATCAAATTCTATGGAAAACTCTATTGAGAACGCTATTTACTGAATATGTTGAATCTGTAGATGAATATGGGGAGAATTCACTCATTTCTGGTATTGAGTCTTATCCATCTCTCCATCTGTACAATGTTCACTATGAAGGATTTGCAATCTTTTTTTAATATTTGACTGCCTCATATTTGTGGTTGCCAGCAAATGTTTTCATTTTTTATTATACTAACATATTGAATCATTGTTTCTAGTGAACTGAAATGCAGTTCATTTGTATACATCAACTTTTTAAATCTGTCTATCTTGCTAAACCCCTAGTTATAATAATTTTTCCTTAGATACACTGATCTCTTCAAGATAGAAAATCATATAATCTACATATAATAATATTTTTTCTCTCTCCAATTATTATCTATATATTTTTAAAGTTTATTTTCTGGGGCCAGCAGGTGGTATGGTGGTTAAGGTGCTGGACTCCCACACAGTTGATTGTGGTTCAAGTCCCTGACCTGGTGGCTTACTTTCTCACTTTATTTTTACCTGTCTTTCTCTGCTGAACTCATGAGCCCTACAGCAAATTTTTAAAATAATAATAATATATGTATATACATATAAGTATATTTTTAAGTTGATTTCCAGAAAGAGAGAAAGAGAGACCCCCTGGACTGGGTCCTCATGCCTCTGCCATCTTCCTCACTCCCTGTAGCCAGGATCATGAGCATGCCCACCATGTCCAGGTAGACTTGAGAGGCAAATCCAGCACCTTCCCACATGGCTCCAGCATCACATGCAGTGCCTCTACAAACTGTGCCACCACAGATAGACCAAATTACTGTATATTTTCTTTCTTCTTCTAGTCTTTCCACAATGACTAGAACCTCAAGCATAATAATAAACAACAGTAATAAGAGTCAGCATCCTTATCTTGTTTCCCAACTTAAAAGGAATACTTATAATATTCCTCCATTGAAAATGATGTTTGATATGGGATTTTTACAAATTCCCTGTATCAGGTTATAGAAGCTTCCTTTTATTTTACAGTTTGCACAGTTTTGTTTTAAGTCAATTGACTTTGGAGTTTGCCTGATGCTTCCTCACATAAATTGAGATCATCATATATTATTTTTCTATTAATATACTGAATTACATTAATTGATTTTTAAGTGTTAAATCGACCTTACATTTCTAGGATAACCTCTAATTAGTTCTAAAGAATTATGTTTCCTATACTTTGTTGGCTTTAACTTTATAATATACACTTAAAAGTTTGTTTTTTCTCTAAGATAGGGTCTCACTATGTCATGATCCTCCTGCCTCAGTATCCTAGTTAGGACTAAAAGCATGCGACATCATCACACCCAGCTCTTTTTCTTAGGATCTTACTATATTGCCCAGGCCAGCCTCAAGCTCCATCTTCTTGCCTCAGTCTCCCAAAAGTGGGGTTTACAAGTATATATGACCAACTTGGCCTTTAGGTTGGACCAGGTACCGAACCCAGGCCTATCATGGAGTCTCACCCTATGGAGTACAACATATTAGTAGGGCACACCACCATGTCTGGACATTATAATATTTTAGATTTTTACATCTATGCTCATGAGATCCATTTCCTATCATTTTCTTTTCTTTAATTATCCTTAATTGATTTTTGTCATGATTTTATGTGTTCCATAGAAAAAAACTAAGGTATATTCCCTGTTTTACTTTCTGTAGAATAATTTATATAAAATTGAAGTTATGGCTACCTTAAGTATTTGTCTAATTTCTCCTTTAAACAATCTGAACCTGGTGTTCTCATTATAGAAAGATTTTAAACTACTAATTTTATTTCTATAATAGTTATAGGACTAATTATCATTTACCATCACATTGAAAGTGTGGCCTTTGGGTCCCCAGCTTCATGCAGGGATTTCCTGTAAAAACTGTTAGTCTTGGCTCTAGGCTTCACCTTCTGCTCCCTACATCTAATGCAGTTATTAAGGGGGTGGAGAGAGCTCAAGGTCTTTAGAGCTAAGGAGAATCCCTTAGGGAAAAAGCCAGTTTGAAGGCTAGTTCACCTCTCAGGATTCCTCCCATTTTCAACAGACTTTCTGACCTCTATAGAATACTTTCTTTTGTGTCAGCTCAGCAAAGTCTGCCTTATGTTAGAAATAAGAGTTTCTACAAACTTTTCAGAGACTAGAATGAATATATATATATATAGTCTGTAAAATCTCAAAGTGGGACTCTACTTTAGAACGTTTCCTAAATTTATTTGACCACAGAAACCTTTTCTTTCAGAGCATCTTGAGGAACAAATGCTCCATAGATCACAACTTGGTAAATCCTATGATCAATGATCTATAAGTACTCTTCCACCTTCAACATGCTATAATTCTGTCCTTTTGTACCTTTAGAGAAAAATCACAGGCTTACAAGAGAGTAAAATTATTCATTTATTCACTTTGAGGCAGTTGGCTTAGTGTTGTCCAGAACAGCTCTGAAGTTTTAAGTATTCAGGACACCAAAACATGCCAAAACTCACACAAAAGGTGTTTTTGAGCTTCTGGAAGTTAGAAGGCACAACAGGCTAGTGAAAGCAACCATTTTTATACCAGGGTAATTTTTATTAAGAATTGTTCAGACTTCTGTCTAAACATGGATAACTAAACACACATTTATCTCCACTTTCTCCTGCATCTCCACTACAATGACAATAAGTGAATAAAAAGGCATAAACTCGTATATACAAAGAGAACTGGAAGGGACGCAACAGAAGACAAGAGAAGTAAACATTTTAGAGAAGTGGAAAGGCAAAGACCAAGCAGGAAGTGACTTAGCAGTTCAAATAAAGTTGAAATTTAAACATGTAGTAACAGCAGTCATCATGAAGCAAGACTATCTGGGCCTCAAAAATCCTGTAAAGGCTCAAGAATTAAAGACACAAGATATAACTGAAAGAGAGAATTGCAGAAAAGGGATGGTATTCGACAGCTACTTACTACTGCTCCACTTACAACAATTTACAGTAAGGTTAAACCAGACAGAATCTGGATGTGGGGACACCAGAAATGGTTAAAGACACAAGTGAAGGGTCTTACTGAAATGAAAGGCATTCAATGAATGTCCACATATTGAATAGTAAAACCCTCAGCTCCCTTCCCTCACACATCTCCCACAATGCCAGCAGACATGTTTATACTGCCCACACAAGAAACTGAAGGATACTTTTATGGGAATACTGAGCAGTCCATGATAAAAGATCTATAGATATTGTTAGGGGGCTTTCTATTGAAAAGTGTCCCCACACAATCACCCAGTGTGCTCTTCTTTACTAGTTGATAAGTCAGCATGCATGTCCACTCCTATCCTTTTTATATTTAATAATAGTTCATGTTTAAATATAAAAGGACAGTAAGGAACCATCATATATTTTAGGAAAGCCACTAACAGAAAATCTTTTTACTAATGATGTGGGGAGTAGTAGGAAAAACTATAATTAATATCTCCAGGGATATAAAGAAGGTATTTGTATTGATGAAACAAGAACAGTATGCTATTAAAAGGAATATCCACTGATCAGACAGTGGTGCTGGGGTAAAATGTGACACTCTATGAGGTCAACAAACATGGAAAAGTTTTGAGCTCAGGTCCAGAGACCTCCCTGAGTACTGCAGGCACATGCATGCCCATGATCTGGGGCAGGCTGAAGCTGGGGGTGAGGGTGGATCATGGTGTCAGGACCCTACTGGGGGTGCCATAACTCTCTCTCTCTCTCTCTTCTCTCTCATTCACAAAAGAAATAAATTTTGAAAAACTTTGAAAAAAGGAACATCCAGAGAATGATTTTTAAAAAGAAGAAGAAAAAAAGCTCCTGGAAATTAAAAAAAAATATGAAAAATGAAGTGTACACAGTCTGGCCTCAGTGCCTGGTGGTTAAAAGAGCTCTATCTCACATGGCCAGCCATTTGGTTCAAATTCTGACCCTGGCATCTTGAAGAACAAAACAGGTGCATGTGTGTCCATGTCCAAAATCCTGACAGGATAGAGAAATGAAGAAGAGATAGTGGCATGACCATATCCCATTAGGAGTACTTTCTCTCTCTCTCTCTCTCTCTCTCTCTCTCTCCCTCCCTCCCTCCCTCCCTCCCTCCCTCTCTCCTCCTCTTTCTCTCTTGTACTTGCCTGCTATCAGAAGGAATGGGAGGAGGATAACAGGAGGAAAGGGAGGAGGAGGAGAAAGAGAAGATGTAAGAGAGAAAGGGGAAGAGGAGAGTAGATTTTAAATTTTCAACAGATTTAAAAGAGAAAATGGAGGAAATCTTGCAAAAAAGTAGACAGAGGGACAAAGAGTTGTAAAATAGAAAACAATACAAACATGAACATTAAGGATAAGGGTATGTTTGATAAAGGGCCTAATAGCACATGGAAATTTTCTGTAAAGCTAAAATTATTTCAAAATAAAATGTTTAAAAGTATAGTTATTGGGGGACCGGCAGTTAGCATAATGGCTATGTCGCTGGACTCCCATGTAGTCGACTGCAGTTTGAGTCCTGGACCTGGTGGCTTAAACTCACACCTGGCGCGTGTGTGTGCGTGCCCAAGATCCCGAGAGGAGGATGGAGGAGAAGGGATTGTGGCATGATCATCCCCCCTGCGGGGGTGATTTCTCGTTTTCTGTCTGTCTCTCTCTCTGTCTTTCCGGCGAGCACATGCGCCCTATAGCAAAAAACTCTCAAAAAAAAAGTATAGTTATTGGAAAAATACTTCAACCATACTCTATTGCCTATAACTGTGTTGTCTAACATGGCAGCCACTAGGTCATGTGGCCACTGAGTACTTGACATACGGCTAGTACAAAGTGAAATATGCCATAAGCGTAAAAAAAAACAAACATGTAAATCATCTCTTTTTATACTGATTGCATGTTGAAATGATAACAGTTTGGATATACTGCGTTAAGTAAAATATATTATTAAAATAGAAAAAAAATTAAGAAAATGAAGTGTTCAGAGAGATCTGCCTGTGATGACCTGAAGCTACACCTATTCATAGAACCCCACCCACACAGAAGGCAGTGGAGAGGGGTATAGCCAGTTTCCACCTATGGGCAGGGACTGAACTAGAATGAAGCAATGTTGGCCTGGACTGTTAGTGGGAGGAATGGACACATGTCATCCTTGGCTATATTCCCAATGAGTCTAGTTTTCACACTGCTTCCTCGAGTGTTTGGTGTGTGTGTGTTTTATCATACTCGGCATAAAATCTTTATAATGCTTATTGAAAAGGCATCCCTTTTAGTGACTGTGTTCATAGAGAGTAACCTCTTCATCTCAGCTCAGCTCTGACTTTTTTTTTTTTTTTTTTTGGGAGAGGTTTTTTTTTTTTTCGCTATAGGGCGCGTGCGCTTGCCAGACAGACAGAGAGAGACATAGAGACAGAAAGCGAGAAATCACCCCCCAGGGGGGATGGTCACGCCGCAATCCCTTCTCCTCCATACTCCTCTCGGGATCCTGGGCACGCACGCACACGCGCCCGGCGTGAGTTGTAAGCCACCGGGTCCGAGACGCGAACCGCGGTCGACTACGTGGGAGTCCAGCGACATAGCCATTATGCTAACTGCTGGTTCCCGCCCAGCTCTGACTTTGACAGTGTGGTGCACCCAGTATTTCACACTGAATGTCATGAGGTTTTATATCCCATCTTTTATACCATAAGGGTAAGGCATCTCAATAGGTTCAAACTCTAAAGATTAAATTGTGTCAAAAGGCTGACAACCAAACAGAAAAAAAGGGTCCAAAAATGTGAGTTTATCAGAAAGAAAATTCACGCGATTCTTAAACATAATAAAATATGTACCAGGCTGGCCTCACAGCTTAACAGCTAAGGAACCCTGATTCCAAATGGTTGACTGTAGTTCAAATTCCAGCCTTGGCAGCTTGAAAAACACTTGGAGGTAAAGGATTGGAAAAAATCCAATTCCATTGATAGAGATTTTGTTAAAACAAAATAAGACACCCTTTTTTTTTTTTTTAATTGTTAACTTGCTTTTTAGGAGGGGTTTTCTAGACAGTGTAAACCTGTGAGAGAGAGAAACTGAGGAAGCACCTTCCCGGGGGGGTGGGTGGATATGACCACGCCACAATCCCTTTTCCTCCACTCTTCTCTTGCGATTTTGGGCACTTATGAACACATAGTGTGGTGTGTTTTTCAAGTCATGGCCCAGGAACCAGGAAGTCAGCCATGTGGACCCAGAGCCTTAACCACAACCCCACCAAGTGGCCCAATTGTCAACTTGCTTTTAACAACTTCTGCTTAATACATGAATTACATTAATACCTCACATATATGAAGCCATTTCACACTTAGTTGTTTACAATCTCAAGTCTTACTCCCAGTACACATTTCAGTAAGTTTGTTCTGCAAACTTAAACTTCCTTTTTTTTTTAGAGTAAACTTTTCAAATTCAAACCTCAGGTACACAAAACATGTTCCAAAAACCTAACTGCTCCTCATCTGGGTTGTCCTTGGTCATCATGAAGATTCTGGGAGGCTGCCCTGCACAGGCCAACCAACTGTGCTTGAGCGGAGTGGGCAGGTCTGAGGCCCCCCTGCCTATAAGGGAAAGTAGGGAGATGCCAGTGGAGGCAAATGGTGGGTGGGATGTGCAGCAGGCAGAGCAAATCACTGCCCCACAGCAGGGGAGGGAAGGAGAGCCCCGCCCCCAGCCTCAACACTCTGGCTCAGTTGCCTCCAGGACTCTGCTGCTCACAGGTGCCACCTGCCTCAAACCCTGGCTGCCTTACTCCAGGTTCCCAGAGCTGGGCGAATGCAAGGCCTCAGATCACTTTCAAATTCCTCCTCCAGCTGCTACCACAAGCTGCTACCACAAACACAATCCTCTTGTTCTCACTGAGCTCAATACCCTCATCTCCCACCTTCCCTGGACCCCTCTCCTCCCTCCTGCTGCGGTTAATTCCGCAGGCACACTTATTAGGTGGAATATTATACAGCTGTAAAAGGAAATGATCACGCTTTCTCTATATTCACATCGATATATTTCCAAGATATCTTGTTAAGTGCAAAAAGTAAAAGAGTGATGTGTATGCTATATTACCACCTGTAAAAATAAGGTGAGAAAATTATATTCATATTTGTTTATGTGTGTACAAATCCTAGAGTTATGCATAAGAAACTAATAACAGTGTTTTGAAAAATTATGATAAAAATTCTTTCCCTTCCCCTCAGGAGCTCATGCCCTCCCGTCAAATTCAGTCCTTTCCTAATTCTCTTCATCTACCAACCTTTCAGAGGAAGTTACAAACACCCTCCACCCCCACCCCCCATTCCACTACTCCTCTATACACCTCCATACCCCTCAGCATCCCATTCATCTCCCCAACTTGTGCTAGTAAACTATTTTGAGTTCTGTTGTTAATGGCTTCCTGAGGCAGTTTTCGCTCATAAGATTTTAAGAAGTATTTTCAAAGCCTTCAAGGTAAATACATGGTAGGTGTTTGTTGGGAGGTGGATACCTTTTAAAGCTGACTAGAAGGACAAGTGCTGAGACAGATGGAGCCAACCTTTGTGTAATTTTGTCTTTGCAAAGTCTTCACACCTTGCAAACATTCAAGTAGTAATGAAAGACCTAATATGAGAGAGGTCTTTAAAAATTCATGGAAATGCATATTATGAAAAAAAATGCATGATTTCAAAATTTTACTGAACCAAAATAAACTCATACTTTAATTCCATTTTTCCACAAATTTTTTCAAGTCCCGCTTATAAGCTAATATGGTTCATTGACTCAAGTCCTCAAATCCTTAAGAACAGAGCCCCACAAAGAGCTGTTTTAGAATTTGAGGCTTTGGCAATTTTAAACTGTGACAAGGATTTCTGTGAGCTCTGAAGGTCATATGTTGAAAAGAAGAAAATACAACATTTGGTTTTATGACTTTTTTCCCAAGCTCTAACTTCCTTCCAACATCTAGCTTTTTTCAAAAGCCTGAACTCCCTTGGATACGCTCCTACTACTGGAGGAAAAAGGCAATGGAAATAACATGCAACTGAGGGGAGATGTAGAGTACCTGAATGCTTTTGCAAGAGGTGAAGATTGAGCATGGACAAAAGGAGGTGAAGCTTGCAGAAGGGACTAGCAAGGCCAGAAAGCCTCACTGGGGCCATGGTTCCTTTTGTTGGAGATGTTGGCACTGGTGAAAAACACTAAGCTGGGACCATTAAGGTCTTTAATGTGTCTGGGCAGCCAAAGCTCTGCAAATCCATCATGGCAGCCTTTGGAGTGAGGGCTTCTACCAGGCCAGGCCAGGCCAAGCTAAGTGGGAAGTTGCCACATTGGAATCTGTTCACTCCATTCTCAGCAAAAGCTATTAAATACTGGGTTGATTTTTTGTTTGTTTGTTTTTTCAAAGAGGTTGAAGAATAAAGACTGTTTATGAAAAGGCTGGCGCTTTGAAGGAAGGAGAAAAATACCTGCTGACAGACATGAAAACATAGAAGTTCACAGACTTTCAGTCATTCTCAGCACCTCCTGTACATCATGAGCTACATTTCATTTTCTTATCTCTGGGTACAAATGGCTGTCACCATATTTCTTCAGCACATAAGCTATCTCCCCGACCTCTGTCATCCAGGAACACAAATACCGTGTATGGTACACATGTTCAATTGCTAGGCAACACGCTTACCTTCTCCTCGCTGCTGCTTAACTTAGCACTTTGTACCTATGAGACTGTATTTTCACATCAAATGCAAGATATGAAACCTTCTTCCCAGCAAAGCTTTGGCTAGTGTCCATCTAAGCAAGTGCTTCCAATCCTGGTTTGGATAATATCCTCCAGTATCTCCCCATATCTTAAGATGATCTCACAAAGTCTCTAGAGAAACTTCACCCTAAGTTTTGACAGCCTTACAGCACCTTGAGCAAACTGGACAACTGGACAGCACCTTGAGGAAACTGGTTACAACCTCAGCAATAAAACAGCAGTTTGCAGGGTCAAAAAGCAGGCAGCCACAGCTACCAAAATATTGGGACACATTTCATTTATTATTTCCCTATCATACATACAGTAAACTCCTGCTGTGTAGCAAGTACACAACTAAGTGCAGGGTACACAAAATGCAACGTGGTACTTTCCCGCAAGTAGATTAAAACCTGATAAGGAGAGACAGATCTATAAACAAGAGAATACCAAAGAGTACAATGATGGAAGTCTGCACAGGGTACAGGAAGAGACTGAGGAAATAAGACGTGATCTTGAAGGAATGAATAGGTCTTCACCAATTAGATGATGGTGGGATGAGGTGTCGCAGGTATTGTAGGTATAGTTCAAGCAAAGGGAAATGCTCAGAAACAGGAAAAGCTTGCTGAGTCCTGGGAAGAGGAAACAATACTATATGGCTGAAGAACATGCTTTATAACCAAGTGAGACATGGAATAAGTAAGTGTGGTAGATCATTTTAGTAACTGCCCCCAATTTGTCCACAGACCACTATATGCACACCCCATTGCAACTTTGCCACCACTACCACCAAAAGGTAGACTCTCTCTCCACTGCTTGAGTCTAGGCTCCGCCATTCGACCTGTTCTAGTCAATGTGACCATAGTGATTGTGAGGTTTGAGAAGTGCTTGTGCATTGGGGCCTGCCCTCTTTTGTCATGGGTTATGCTACAACTATCACCATGTAAATAAGGAATGGAACAAATACCCATACGTAGTCTTAGTTAACTAGAAAATGCAACTCAGAAAACCTCTGTTGTTATTATTATGGGTCACTGAAAATGGGCTTTTCCCTAGTATCATACAGGCAACCTATATTTTATATGAGTGAACTGGTAAGCCCTGTTTGCTTCAGAGAAAGTCACTTACCCATGCAAAGATATGGCATAGCATTGTGGTTAAAGATGCAAGCTCTGGAATCTAAATGATCTGGGTTCCAATCCTGATATAGTATGCGAATTTGTGCAAGTTACCTACTTTCCATTAGCCATGTTTTTTTAAATCTATATAATGGAGACAATAATGATACCTTCCAGAGTTGTATGAGAGCTACGTGAGTCTTGTTATGATTTCATTTTCTCCTAAGACACCAGCAGCAGCATTTACTATAAGCAAGGCAGTCAACTTTAACTCTCTGTTCAGATTTCACATTTCTCTAAATAATGTTAATAAAGGAGTCTAGTGCCCCTTTCAACACACAAGAAGTGTTACAAATGAATCATTAAACAGTTAAGTCCCAGTGGCAATAGAAGTCATCCGTAAAGTTAGGTCAGGGACCTAGGGGTACTTGGCACTATTTCTTCTTCTACTTAGCCACCTGGTCTCCCTAAAGTGAGAGGAGGAGAATAACTATTCACTTCCTCCAAGGCATTCAGCTGCTTAAAGGAATCCATTACCAAAGTGTGTCACCTCAACTGAAATATTCCCAGCAGCGTTTACAAGTGTCATACTCATCTTCTTCCACTGAGAGCAAGCTCAGTCCCTAGGCTGTTATTTGACACCAACTTCCAGAATGCCTTTCTCTTTTCTCTACTGCTAATGTCTGACCAAATTTGCTTTAGTATCACACAGAGCACCTCCCTGCTCTTCCCAGCCGTCAATTTCCCTTCATAGAACTCTAAAGAACCTCCTGCTTCAATGCAGTTCACTGGAGGAATGCCTCCAAGACATTCTAAGCTGTCTCATCACCAACCAGCCAAGATTTTGTCATCAAACTGCCACATAAAATTGCAAAACTGTCATACCACATCTCAGGAACAGAACTTATTAATCAGTCAAGAAGACTGATTTCAGCAATCCTGTTAAAATGGTTAGCATGTCTATAACTTCTCCTAAAGAATCTCAAAATCCTGACTCATTTTATCCTGACTTAGATGAAGAGTGGCAGCACAGATTCCATCGAGAATAACTTTGCCTAGAGGTCAAATTTTCTATAAGCACCACGATGAGTGAGATGAAAGTGATTTACACTACTTTTCTGACTAGCAGGCTTCTTGCCTCCAACTTGCAAAGCTCTAGGCCCCGACGTGCCTCCCATCTCCTCACCAACTATATTATGAGCCTTCATGGCCAAGGTACTGAGCTACTGCTGTCTCTGATGATAACATTTGATCCACCAGTTATGCTTCTTTTTCCAAGACTGAGGTTTAATAGGTTTCAATATTCCTTCTCACTTTCACCAAACCCCAGAGGAGCCATCCTAAAGAACCTCATTAAGTTAACTGGCAAAGGGAAAGAACTACATTGGCTTCAGGCAAGTGCTCAAGGGCAAGTGTTCAATAGTGCCCCAATTCCCCCACACCACCTAGCAGATGCCTACCCAAGCAAGCAGTTGTGTTTGGAAAGACAAGAAGATAGACCAGATGGCTCCAAGAATGGAGAAAATGGTCCATACTTTTTACTTCTGGGAGAGGCCAAGGAGTAACTAAGAGATGAAGATTGATTTCCCCATCAGCACACATGGAAAACATGGTCCCAAGCCAACTTTCAGCTCAAAAATTGTAACTTTTTTTCTCTGTTTAATAAACATGCAGAGCTTCTTAATATGGTAGAATTGAGAAAGGAAGCTTTATGGCAAATGCTGATTTTTCTGTCTGACAGGAAAATTAGCTAGAAAACCAGGACTTTTGTGTAAGTCACCTAAAATAAATCAAGATGTTGGTATAAGTTACCAAAAATAAGAACTTTTTATGTATTATCCCATAAGGGCATACTTGCCCTTGAAATCACTACCCGATGACCCCTCCCAACATACACACAAGTTGCACAACCCAAAAAAGTAAGAAAGTGGCATAAAATACAAGAGCACAAAGGCACATTACTCTAGGGACTGGGGTACATAAGCCCTACGTTCATGTTTCCGCTGCCTCACTGACTTCCTGGACTCTTAATCCTGATTGCCCACTTGACTTTATGTACCTACTATTTCTCCACCTTAGAAACTGGCCACTCAGTACCTGACCTTTTTCTTGATGCTCTAGAAGCTATTGGGATATCGGAAAAGTCATGATATATTTTTGCAGACAGAAAAATACATCATGACTTTTCTAATGACCTACTATGTATCAATTCCTGAGTTAAGATTTTTGTTTTTGTTATAAGGCATGTACACTTGCCAGAGAGAGAGAGAGAGAGAGAGAGAGAGAGAGAGAGAGAGAGAAAGAAAGTGAGAAATCACCCCCAGGGAGGATGGTCACACTGAAATCCCTTCTTTTCCATTCTCCTCTCAGGATTTAGGACATATGTGCATGCACACACACACACACACACACACACACACACACCACACACACACACACATACACAGTGTGATTTTAAAGCTACTGGGTATAGGAGTCAAACCTTGGAGTCAGACATGTCAGATCCAGCACCTTAACCTCTGTGCCAGCAGTAGGGCCTGAGTTAAGTTCTTTAAGATTACATCATTTAAATATCAGAACTCTGATGTTGATGTTATCACTCTTACTTATACAGGTGAAGAAATCAAGGTCCAGTTATGTACTTTCTCGAAACCAATGGTATCAGCCCAATAACCCCTGCTCTGCTAAATTCTTTATGCCATACCCATCTTAAAAAAAATAAATAAAGCTTGGTTGAGATTTAACTCACATATCATAAAATCCACACAAACAGAATGATTTTGTCGTATTTTTACTATATTTTAAAGGTTTTAGGGACCAGCAATTGACATAATGGTTATGTTACTGGACTCCCAAATGGTTGACTACAGTTCAAGTCCTGGACCCAGTGGCTTCAAACTCACACCAGGCACGTGTACATGTGTGCCCAAAATCCCAAGAAGAAACTGGAAGAGAAAGGATTGCAGTCTGGCCATACTCCCCTGAGGGGGGTGATTTTTTACTTTCTGTCTCCCTGTCTCCCTCTGTCTCTCTGGAAAGTGCATGCGCCCCATAGAAAAAATCTCTCTTAAAAAAAAATAAAAGGTTGGGACCAGCAGTTAGCGTAATGGCTATGTCGCTGGACTCCCACGTAGTCGACCGCGGTTCGAGTCCCGGACCCGGTGGCTTAAACTCATGCCGGGCGCGTGTGCGTGCGTGCCCAAGATCCCAAGAGGAGAGTGGAGGAGAAGGGATTGCGGCATGGCCATCCCCCCTGGGGGGGGGTTTTCCTGCTTTCTGTCTCTCTGTCTCTGTCTGTCTGGCGAGCGCACGCGCCCTAAAAGCAAAAACCTCTCCAAAAAAAAAAGAAAAAAATAAATAAAATAAAAAAAAAATAAAAAATAAAATAAAAGGTTGTGAAACCATTGCCAAAAATCTAAGTTTAGAAAATTGTCATCACACCAAAACAGAAAAAACTCACATGTAGATAGTCACTCCCCATTTTCCCTATGCCCTGCCCTAAGCCTATGAACCATTATTAAGTTGTCGGAAAAGTCATGAGTTATCTTCTGTTTTTCTATACAAAAATATGTCATGACTTTCCAGACGGCCCAATAATTATTAGAAATCTGGGGTTATTAGTAATCTATTTTCTGTCTCTATGTATGTCATTATCCTGCACATTTCTTATAAATGTAATCATACGATGTACAGTCTTTTGTGACAGGCTTCTTCATAATGTTTTTAAGGTTCATCTGGATTATGGATTTCCTCACTACATCATTCCTGAAGTCCTGTTCTCCGTCCCCTCCTAACCAACCCTATCCTTTTGACACCGATGTCCTGGTATGGCAGAGTTCAAACATGAATCCCGATTCTAATTTGCATATGGTGAAACCCAGTATCATCTCTACTTCACAGATTAATCCTGTATTACCAGGACATTAATGTTGTAGAGTCCAATAATGACCTTAATTATGTACCCAATACATATCCCAATCCATCTGGCCAAGGGAACTTTATTATTTGAAGTAACCATTAATATTTCCTCTACCACTGCTGATTATTTACTCCAGGATATGGGTTTTTTCCATTTTTAAGTTATCTCTGAAGGCTATCAGCCCAATAATCTTCCTATTTCCATAACTGAATAAGGAATCTTTTATAACATCTCCAATTTTCAAAGAAGATATAAAGAGAGTAATGAGAGTTATATATATTTTTTCTTCTGAGCAATTAAATTATTCCTGCTTTAACACTCAAACCACAAATTGTGTTTGTGTGTGTGTGCACGCACATGTGCACACACGTGTGTCTGTGTCTGTCTGACACTGTGTGGGTGTGTCTGGGAATGCTAACAACCAAGTTAGGGAATTTCATCACTTAGAGTTTTCTGGCTACATTTTATGCTTTAAAATTAGATCTCTGTTTGAAATCCTAGCCCTTTCCTGGCTCTGCTTAGTTGTAAGGTCTCTTCTAATTAGTGAAGTGTTGACATCTTGCTATTCACTTGGGAAACTCCAAGTTCTTCCATAAGAGTAATAAAAGCAAGCAGGGTGCATTTGTCAAGATAAAAGCCCAAAGTGACCTGGGAGGATATGTGCCACCGTGAACATTGGAGGAACACTGGGGGCTAAATGTTGAATAGGCCTTAGCAATTTTTTTGTGCTACTTTCTTTTCCTGTGTTTGCAGTTGTCAAATTGCCCAATTAGGTCATATGATAAAGATGCAGTTCCACACCCAAGCTGTCATAGTCTACATACAAGACTAAAGGCATTTTCAAAACTGAGTACTAAGGACATACTTTAAAAAAAAATGCTTAGGCTCAGTGTGCACTGGTGGAAGTTGCTATTTGGAAGGTTGAGGCCACCTTGGAGGTTCAGGTTCAATTCCTGGATCACTCTAAAAGCTAGGTGTGATAATACCAGCTATTCAGAAGTCTGAGGCATGAGGATCATGACATAGCAAGACCCTGTCTAAGAAAATACTTTTTTTTTCAAATAAATGAAGAGCCATGTAGTGTTCCTAGATAGTAAGACCAAATATAAACATAGCAATTCCTCTCTTTAATCTATAAATGTACCATAACTCCAATCAAATCCCAATTGTATTTTACTTTGGGAAGGGAACAAAATAAATCTAAAAGTCATATAGAATGATAAGCAGGAAAGAATACATAAAATTTTTAAATGAGGTTATTGAGGAAGAACATGCACAATCAGATATTAAACACACTATAAAACTACAACAATTTTAAGGGACATTAGTGCCAAAACCAACAGTTCAAAGCAAGAGAATAACAAGCAGAGAAAAAAATACAGACTTACATGTATGTCCAATATACAATAAAAGTCATTTTAGTTGGGGGGAAATGAATCAATTATTCAATAAATATTTGACTGATTGTTATACTATTTTTAAAAAGAAATTTTGACCTCTTTCTCACAATATATATCAACTAAATTCCATAAAAAGTAGAAAGTTAAGAATTTTTCAATAAAAAGTTTTAAATGATAGAAGAAATATGGGTAAACATCTGATCATAGAGTGGGGAAATCCTTTGTTCTAAGAATAAAACTAAAAAAGAAGTCATAATGAAAAGTTACAAATTTGACTACATGAAAATGCATATTAAAATGCTATAGGGCTGGCCCCAGAGTACAGCAGTTAAGCCCTGTGCATAAAGAACTAGATCCCACATGGCCGAGTACAGTTCAAGTCCTAGCCCTGGTGGTTTGTAAAATATACTGGGCACATATGCATGCATGCCCAAAAGCCTGATGGGATGGAGAAATGGAGAAAAAAGGATTACAGTGTGACCATGCCTCATTTGGGAGAATGCTTTTTCTTTCTCTCTCTCTGGTGAGTGTACACATCCCCTAGCAATTAAAAAAAAAAAAAAATGCCGGGACCAGCAGTTAGCGTAATGGCTATGTCGCTGGACTCCCATGTAGTTGAACACGGTTTGCGTCCCAGACCCGGTGGCTTAAAACTCACGCCGGGCGCATGTGCGTGCATGCCCAAGATCCCGAGGGGAGTACAGAGGAGAAGGGATTGCGGCGTGGCCATCCCCCCTGGGGGGTGATTTTTCACTTTCTGTCTCTCTGTCTCTCTCTGTCTGTCATGGTGAGCACACACGCCCTATAGCAAAAACCTCTACAAAAAAAAAAAAAAAAATGCCATGAGTAAAAAATAAAGGAAAATTACTGGGGAAAATTACAACATCAGGGACAAACAGAAATATGTTTTTACTATATGAATGCTTTCAGATGGCATAATGGCTATGTCACTGGACTCCCATGTAGTCAACCGTGGTTCAAGTCCCGGACCCGGTGGCTTAAACTCACGCCAGGCACGTGTACATGTATGCCCAAGATCCCGAGAGGAGAATGGAGGAGAAGGGATTGCAGCGTGGCCATCCCCCTTGATGGTGATTTTTCGCTTTCTCTTTCTCTGTCTCTCTCTGTCTTTCTGGTGAGAGCACATGCCATATAATAAAAATCTCTCCAAGGGAAAAAAGTGCTTTTTAAAATCAATAATGAAAAGAATATATCAATAAAATTTCAGAAAATACACATGAGAAATTCATAAAAGAAATGAATGACTGATAGATATGAGAGGATGGTAAAATTCACAAATGATCAAATAAATTAGAACAAATGAGAAAGTAGTTTCACCTATAAAATTTGCAAAGCTATGGAGAAACAAGCAGTATCCTCTGAACATTTATAACAAGTGGAAGCAAAAATGGAATAATGCTTCTAAAAGACAATTTAGAAAAAATCCATTAAAAGTATTAAGAATATATGCAGTTTCCTCTTTGTTCTAGAAATACCACTTCTTAGAATTCATGAAAATGGAAAATAATCAGTAAGTACACAAATATTTATGGAGGGGCATTACTATCTCAGCATTATGGATAATAGCAAAGCAAGTGGGAGAAAATTAATGTCTAACAAAGAGATGGTTTAAATAGATAGTGCACCTGAGCTTAATGGAATACTGTATAGCTATTAAAAATTATTTTTAAAATGAATATTTAATAACCTGGAAAATTGTTCACCATATAACACTAGGGGGAAAAAAAAGCAGGTTGCAAGGTAATGCACTTATTTTGATTCCATTTTTGTAATATGCACATATATTTGGGTGCAAGTATATCTCTATGTGTGTGTGTGTGTGTGTGTAGAAAATACTAGAAGACAAGTTCCAAAACATTAACAATATGAACTCTGAATATCAGGATGGATTATTGGTAATTTAAATGTTCTTCTTTGTGCTTTTCTGTACTTTCCAAATTTTAAAAATGAACATGTGTTACTTTGAATCAGAAAAACACAATAAATGTTATTTTAAAAACTGAGTTCTTTGGATTTGGGATTTTTTTTTTCATGATTAAAACAATCTTCACACGCCCATACACACAGACAGAAGCCTCAGGGTGTACATGTCAGCTTTGGAAAATCTTTGAAGCAAAAAGTACCATTTCAAGATAAAATGTTGCTCATTCCCTCATTTCCTTTCTAATAACCTCACAGAAAATACACACTCTTCCTTAAACCCTCCCACCCCTCTTTACCCCATCCAACTGCACCCCTACCCCAAGAACAAATTCAAAGTAGAAGGCCATGGAGCCAGCAGGTGGCATGGTTGCTGAGGTGTTGGACTCCCACGTGGCTAACGATGGTTTGAGTCCAGAACCTGGAGGCTTTCTCTCTCTCTCTCTCTCCCCTCTCTCTCTCTCTCATTAGTGCATGTGTTCTATTGCAAATGAAAAGAATAATAATAATAATAATAATAATTAACAAATACATTTTTAAAAAGAAAAAACAATGAAAGGACACACTCCACAACATGACAAGCAGGCCTTCCACAACCTGACCCCTCCTTCTTCTCAATCTTTCTTTCCCTTTACATCTTGCCATACACATAAATCCACAGTAACACTGAACTGCTAAATATACTATGCTTCCTCACACCTCCTTGCCTTCATATACATTGTTCTCTCTTCAGAAGATCCTTCCCTCTCCTTTCCACTCAAATAACTCCTACTTCTCTTTCCAGATTTAACTCTATCTAGGTATCATCTTGTCTAGGTTCTCTACCCCAAATTCCAAGACTGGCTTAGGTGTGTCTACTGAACTCCAGAATCACTCTATGTATGTGCCATAGTACCATACTACATTTTAAAAAAAAACAGTATGGACAAGTCTCCCCTGTAAGACTATAATTCTCCAAAGGTTGGGATGATGTCTTACACACCTTTGTATTTCCCGTACGTAGCACAGTGCCAACCATACATTTGATACTCAAGAACCGTTTGAAAAATTAAGAGTCTGTCCGTTCCATTCAAAAAAAGGGTATCCCCTTTGAACACAAGCCCCACCACACCAATCTTAGAAAGTTAAGTAAACTGTTGCTGCTTTATGAATCTTCTCAAGATGAGCAAGATCCATGAAGTGTTATCCTGCTATATGAAATACTGGTCAGTTCCTCTTACTGAAGTATAACCACCTTGATATTTTGCACTTGAAGAAAAGCTGGAGAGGCCCAGCTGTGGTGGCATGCACAGCTAACATGCTGTGTTTCACAGACTGGGACAAGTGAGGCCCAGGTTTGATTCCCAGTTCAATCTAAAGGCTAGGTACAGTGGTGCATGCCTATGGTGCCAGGGAGTCAAGGAGGCTGAGGCAGAAGGACTGTGAGCTCAAAGCTGGCCTGGGCAACACAGTGAAATCCTGTTAAAAAAAAAAAAAAAAGCCAGTAGAGGGACCAGCAGTTAGCATAATGGCTATGTTGCTGAACTCCCACGTAGTCAACTGTGATTCGAGTCCCGGACCCGGTGGCTTAAACTCACGCCGGGCATGTGTGTGTGCTCGCCCAAGATCCCGAGGAGAATGGAGGAAAAGGGATTAGAGTTTGGCCATCCCCCCTGGGGGGTGATTTCTCGCTTTCTATCTCTCTGTCTCTCTCTGTCTGTCTGGCGAGTGCACGTGCCCTATAGCAAAAAAACCTCTCCAAAAAAAAAAACCAGTAGTGGTGGAAGGTGCCCGTAAGTTCCAGCTGGGAGGCTGAGGCAGGAGGACCATGACATGGGGAGACTTTATATTAAAAAAAATAAAGAAATAAAGAAAAACTGGAGAGCTACAGAGAAGTTACAGAAATGATCAAGTTTTTTTTAAAAAAGGCAAATTATAATAGATATGGGGTCTTTTAATCTGCAATCCCTAAACCAATCTCTGCTCCTAGCAGAAAAGGAGAAGAGGTGATATAAGATGACCTTGGGCAGACTTGAAGTCTTGCCATTTGAAGAGTTGCTGGAGGAAAGTGTCCTTCCTTAGCACTTTGGGAACCTTCAGGCTACCATGATATCTGGCTGGAAGCCCTCAGCATCCCAAAGCAAAAGTGTAATGGAAAGGGAGAGGAATTAGAAATGAGCTGGAATTTGGAAATGAACCTGGTAAACATTGTGATGTGTAAAGCGCTGTCTCATAATTATTACAACAAATACTTGTAAAAACACTTTAACTTAATGTAAAGATTTTCTTCGTTGGAAAGAAAACAGCATGAAGTTAACACCTGGGTCTCATTAATATGCATGACAACCTGTTTCCAAGATAAACAACAGCATTCGTGTAAACCATTTAATATAAAAGCCATCACACAGAGACATAAGCCATCCGATTCATGCTGCGTTTTTAATTTAAATTTAGTCCATAATTGGGCTGTTTTAAGCTGAGCATCAAAAAATTTAAACATTTCAGTTTACATTAATTTTGGTTGGAACTTATGGAACTGTAAGTAACATTTAGTTGTGAAATGGGAAAGTAGCCTAAGTTTAGGGGTAGGGAAAAGTTTGTGCCCATAGCTAATATGTGATATTCCAACTCAGAAGCGCAATATGTTGAGCCTCAAAGGGTTGAAATATCTAGCCAATCCCTTGTGAGTCAGTCACATCATGACTAATGTAAATGGGGTTGAACATGACAAAACCTGGCTCTGATTCATCATTTAACACATTTTTCACTTATGTAACAGACTGCCTCTAGCTGATTAGCTTGGCATTGTTTTAGTGAGGCAAACAATAGCAATAATAGTTGTTGATTAAAACGTACGCTTTTCCTCAACCTTCTCTGACTCTGCCCCATATTAAAGGGGGCAGGTTTTGAGGTCTGTTGGCTGCCTTTTCCAGGTTCCCATGTGAGCTGGTTTCTAGCTAGGTTCAGCCAATGGAAGATACTCAAAGAAGACAGGAAAGCAGTAGGAAGCGAGAAGGCAGGGTATTTCTCTTCCTCCCTCTCCACCTAGCGTGGCAACTCCTACAGCAGCCAGCTCTTCTCTGTGATTTCGGTTCCTGACTGATGGGCCTGCTAAGGTTCCAACTCAACTCATAGGACTCAGCCTCAGCTCTGATATCATCCCCTGCCATTGCCCCCCTGAGCCCTAGCTTTCAGCTGTTGCTAATCTATGGACTACTTGCCATTCCATTCAATTTCTCAGCTTCTTTATCTTCTTTAGCACTAAGATCCTGCATTAAATTCCCTCTCTTGGGACCAGCAGTTAGCATAATGGCTATGTCACTGGACTCCCATGTAGTCGACTGCGGTTCGCGTCATGGACTTGGTGGGTTAAAACTCACGCTGGGCATGTGTGCGTGCGTGCTCAAGATCCCAAGAGAACGGAGAAGGGATTGCGGCGTGGCCATCCCCACTGGGGGGTGATTTCTCGCTTTCTGTCTCTCTGTCTCTCTCTGTCTGGTGAGCGCACGTGCCCTATAGCGAAAACCTCTCCAAAAAAAAAAAAAATTCCCTCTCTTACCAACTCTTGACGTGATTTCTATTTCTAAACATTGACCGATACAAAACTACCCTGTGTTCAGCACTATTCTAGGTGCTTTATATGCATCACCTCATTGAATCCTCACAATTTATCCTATAATATAGCTCACTATTATTATCCCCACTTTACAGATGAGGAAACTGAGGCACAGGATTTTCTCAAAATCATATAGCAAAGAATTGATGGATTTGGACCCAAATCTGATTATTCATTCCATACTACATCTCTATGCAATGTCATATAAAACTAGATAGTCTTGAAGTATGCTTGCAACTTTATGTTCTAAGAAACTATTCATTTGTGCATTTATTCATTTAATGAATATTTATTGATTACCTCCTGTAAGATAGCCACTATTTCTAGGCTCTAGAGACACATAAGTGAGTAAAAGAGTTTAAAACTCCTGTACTTATTGACCGTTGATTCTAGTCTATGAAGACAGACAATAAGCAACTAAATAATGCATTTAGTATATTGGATAGTGGCAAGTACTATAGGAATAAAATAAGCACAGAGGAAGGATAAGGAGTGCTCAGGGAAGAAAAGGATTATAATTTTAATTTGAATAAAACTAGTCATTGCCCAGCCTGGTAGTGCAGTCAATGATAAACAGAACTATAGTGCTAGAAGCCACATGGCCGACTGCAGGTTTAGATCTCCTGATCAGTCTGAAAACATATGGGCATAAGCACATGTGCCTAGGAATCTAAGGATCATGGTACAAGACCCTTTCAAGAGTGTCTCTCTCTCTCATGCATGAGCACACACTCTCTATTAAGAATAAAATTAATTTGGCCAGATCCATGGCACAAATGTGATGCACTGCTCAAGAGAGGCTGGATACCACATGGTGACTACAGTTCAAATACCCAGCCTGGTTGGCCTGAATCATGTCAGGCATGTGCATGAGTACATAAGATCCAATGAGCTGGAAGAGGATCCCAGCATGACCAGATCCAATGGAGGGTGTTCCTCTCTCTCTCTCTCACTCACTCTCACGTATGCACACACATGCTCTGTCAAGAATAAAGGGGAGGGACCAGCAGTTAGCGTAATGGCTATGTTGCTGGACTCCCACGTAGTTAACCGTGGCTCGAGTCCCAGACCCGGTGGCTTAAACTCACGCCGGGTGCGTGTGCATGTGTGCCCAAGATCCCGAGAGGAGAATGGAAGAGAAGGGATTGCGGTGTGGCCATCCCCCCGGGGGGTGATTTCTTGCTTTCTGTCTCTCTGTCTCTCTCTGTCTGGCGAGCACACGTGCCCTATAGCAAAAACTTCTCAAAAAAAAAAAAAAAAAAAGAATAAAGGGGAAAGGCCCCTAAACCATCTCCACCTGAAGGTGCTCTACCGTTTCAGGACAGAGAGGAGATTTCAAAGTATTAAGTCTTGGAGAAATGGGTTTCATGTGTTTGGATATTGGATGCCTATATACCTTCATTATTTGTACAGCATTAGGCTCTACTTTGTCTTCAAATATTGAGATAAAAGTTAATCCTCCTCAGGATTTTGAAACAGTGGATCCCAGATATTTAGGTTATCTGTATTTGCAATGGCAACCTCCACTGTCTATGGATGATTTTAAGGATTGTCCAGTAGAATATGCATTAAAATACTGAAACATTGATAGTGAAAGATGGAAGACCATCATTACTAATAATCTATATTACAAAGATGGATTTGATTTTAACAAGGGCATTGAAGCAAGGATACACACAGTTTTGCCAGGGCAATGCACAAATGGATCAGAAGTTCAAAGTTCATGGATAGAAGTTGCTTACTGGACATCACTACAAGGAAATCTGGAAATTAAAATTCAGGATATGGATTGTGTATATTACAATTGGCAATATTTACTCTGTTCTTGGAAACCTGGCATGGATGCAAATTCCAATACCAATTACAACTTGTTTTACTGGTATGAGGGCCTGGATTATACATTACAATGTGTTGATTACATCAAGGCTAGTGGAAAAAATATCGGATGCAAGTTTCCCTACTTGGAATCATCGGGCTATAAAGATTTCTATATCTGTGTTAATGGATCATCAGAATCCATGACTATCCGAGCCTGCTATTTCATTTTTCAGCTTCAAAATATAGTGAAACCTTTGCCACCAGGTTATCTTAGTCTTTCTATGAAGAATTCAGATGAAGTTAACCTAAAATGAAGCATACCTAAGGACCCATTCCAGAAAGGTGTTTCATTTATGAAATTGAGTTCACAGAAGATACTACCTGGCTGACGACCACAGTGGAAAATGAAATGTACATCACAAGAACATCAAATGAAAGCCAGCAATTATGCTTTTTAGTAAGAAGCAAAGTGAATATTTATTGCTCAGATGAAGGAATTTGGAGTGAATGGAGTGAGAAACAATGCTGGAAAGGTAACATGTGGAAGGAAACTTCGGTATTTTTCTTGATAACATTTGCTTTTGTCTCATTATTTGTTTTGTCAATAACTTGTCTGATTTTTCATAAGCAAAAAGCATTATTGAAAATGATTTTTCATTTGAGAAAGGAAGTTTTTCCTCAAGAGACAATGTGTTGACCTACAAATTTCCAGTCACATGGCCCAATGTTAAATGAGTCTCAAATAAATTTTTTCTTTAAATGTTGAATACGTCTTTTAAAAATTATTGTTGGATTTAAACAGAGCACTCAAACTCTCAAAAAAAAATAAAATAAAGAAAGCATTAAAAAAATGAAACTGGTCATTCTATCTGTATTTCCCCTTTCATGGACAGTGGATAAATTGCCAATACAAATAGTGGGAAAAAATTACTCCTAAAGACTGTTAAATTCAATTAAACTTAACAAATGTTTGCTAGAACCTTCTCTAGTAAGTGTTCTCTTAACTAATACTCCACTTAAACATATTACCAAATTAAAAAAACCCTCTCCAATCCCTCTGTAAAACCTAATGATGAATTTCTGAGGCTCACCAAGCCATTGCTTTTGGTAGGCTACTCTCTAGTCGTCCCATGTGCTTCTGCTCCTATTCATCGTGCTCTAGGCTTACCAAAACCTGTTTCTATTTTATTTGCTTTCTGGTTGTATATTTTAATGAAATGTTATGCAAATAAGTATGCCTGATAAAAGAGAGCTATTTTATGAAAAAAAAATACATTAAGGTTTGAAAAGACTAGAGGAAAGTCACTTAGAAACTGCTATCTAATTAGTTGTGGGTAAAACAATGATCAAAAACTAAGGACAGAATTATTATCTGTTACTTTGCAATTATCTTTAGGAGCTCACGGTGCCTTAAAGAAACTTCCCAGAAAATCAGAGTTGAGTTGATGATTTATAGGTGTGACTCTGCAGAAAAAAAAAGAAAAAAAGGAATCATGGAATCATGGAACACCAATCAGTCAATGAATTCATCCTGAAAGAAAAGGACTTGATCACTCCTAAATCAAGAGCTCAGATCATAAATGAGCATTATATGTGTTGATAAAAATATAATATTAAGGTAAGTATATAGCTGTTTTATTTATATATATATATATATATATGTATATGTATATATATATATACATATACATATATATACATATATATATATATAAATTTTTGAGAGGTTTTTGCTATAGGACACGTGTGCTCACCAGAAAAACAGAGAGAGACAGAGACACAGAAAGTGAGAAATCATGCACCGGGGGGATGGCCACACCACAATCCCTTCTCCACCATTCTCCTCTCAGGATCTTGGACATGTGCACACATATGCCCATTGTGAGTTTAAGCCACCGGTCTAGGACTTGAACTGCAGTCGACTACATGAGAGTCCAGCGACGTAGCCATTATGCTATCTGCTGGTCCCAATATTGTCCTTAATCTGACTTTTTCAAATAACTAAGAAAAATCACTTTATATAGCAAAGTTTCTATGTACATTCAAAATATTGTGCTAGGAGTTCACATAATAGGAAGGTGATACCAAGGAAGTTCATAAAATCCTGTGCTAGGACACTAGGTATATGACTGAAACTGACGGGCTAAAGGATGTACAAACATAAGAGATGGGTGTGAATGCCAGATGTGGTGTGTGTGGAGGAGTGGGGCCTGGGGAAGGACATTTGGAGGAGGGCTATGGAGACAGAGCATTGTTGGGACAGGGAGGTGTGGTGTTATCTGTTGAAGATATTTTGATCAACTACCGGGAGAAGTGTTCACATATTGAAATGTTCACTTTGTAAGCTAAATAATGCAATTGAATGTATAAGAAAAAAATGTAAATAAATAAATAATTTAAAAAATAAAATAAATTTTAAAAAATCCTGTGCTAGGTTTTCAAATAGCTAGAATATGGATATAATAAGGCATTCTCCATAATTACTATGTCCATGAGTTCTGGGTGTTCTAGTTTATGTGTCTGTCTTGTCCTGGTATAATTATTACTAGCACACCTTTTCACTCACACACATGTCCCAGACTGGGGGGACCAGCAGTTGGCTAGTGGTTAAAACGCTTGACTCCCACATGGCCAACCACAGCTACAATCCTGGACCTGGCAGCTTGAAAATCACACCAGGTGTGTGTGCGTGTGTGCCCAAGATTCTAGGAGAAGAATGGGGGAGAAGGGACTGCAGCATGGCCATCCACCCTGGGGGTGGAGGTGATTTCTCACTTTCCCTTTCAGTGTCTCTTTCTGTCTCCCTCTGGTGAATACATATGCTCTATGGTAAAAATCTTTTCTAAAAATTTCCTAGGCAGAAGCATAAATTACCTGGTCACCTGGAACACAACAGAAGAGAAAAATAAGTGTTCAGTCAGTTCTGAGGTAGGTCATTTCATTTCATTTCACGGTAGAGGGTATTCTGAAAAGGCTGCATGAAGAAGTGGTATTTGAGAAGAACACTGAAAGATGAATACGATTTCTACAGGTAGAATTTGTCTGGGAGGTGCAGGGCACTGAAGGAGTAGGAGAGAAATCATCTCTAAAGATCAACAATGAGTAGGGACAACTTTAAAAAGCATAAAGACCACATGTAGCTAAGCCCAAGTAGATTCAGAGGGGAAGTCATACAGTTCATCCAGGGCCTCTGTGAATAACCAAAGATCAAACTGCCAAGAAAGGCTGTGGCCTTCATATGGCAGGCTGTGAATAGCAAGGTAGGGAATCAGAAGTTGATTCTTCTGGCAATAGAAAGGACTCGGCTGCCCTGTAACTTTGTGGTTGGGAGAAGTTGGATCCTACTATGGCTGACCATGGTTAGGTTCTCAGTCTGGAGGCTTGAAAAACAAACTGGGCTCATGGGTATGTCCCAAACCCTGACAGGATGGAGAAATGGAGGAGAAAAGATTTTGATGCTTCCTCTCTCTGTCTCTCTGTCTCTCTCTGTAGAGTTCGTGTGTCCTCTAGCAATTAGAAAAGGAAGATAAGGCCAGCAAGTGGCATGGAGTTCAAGGCAGCTGTGTCCCAAATGGCCAATGGAGCAGTTCAAATCCCAGGCCCGGCAGCTTGAAAAACACATTAGGTGTGTATGCGTGCATGCCCAAAGTCTAAAAGGAAAATAGATGAGAAGGGATTGTAGCATGCCCATCCCTCCCAAGGGTGCTTTCTCACTTTCTCTCTCTCTCTCCCCCTCTGTCTACTGAGTCTACCTTTGTCTACCTCTATCATGCACCCTATAAAAAAATTAAAAAAGAAGAGGCCAGCAGGTGACTTGGTGATTGACGTACTGGATTCTTTTTCTTTTTAATTAAATTTATTTATTTACATCCATTCACTGTACATCATTACAGCATACAAAGTGAGATTTTCCATCTAGAGTACACTGTATATTGTCTCAATCAAGCACATCAACATACATGTTACCATCAGCAAATAATTTTCCATTTCTTGTTTCCTGTATGTATGTATGTATGTATATATATACATATATATACATACATATATATATATATATATATATATATATATATATATTTCCCATCCTTGATTCCCTACCTCTTTTTAATTTTTATTTTTTCACATTATTTATTATTATTATTATTATTATTATTATTATTATTTGTATATACTTTCAATCATATTGTTTGGCTTACAATGAGACCATTTTGATATGTGAACATTTCTCCCCAGACCCGTTGATCAAAATATCTTCAACAGATAACACCACACCTCCCCATCCCGTCAATGCTCTACCTCTGTATCCTTTCTCCAAATGTCTTTCGTTAGGCCCCACTCCTCCACATACACCTCATCTGACATTCACACCCATCTCTTGTGTTTGTTCAACTGTTAGTCAATCAGTTTCAGACATAGAATGCAGACAAACGGTATATGTTAAGTGGGGACATACAATGTCTCTCCTTCATAGCCTGGCTTGCCTCACTCAGCAGTACATCTTCCATATTCTCCCACTTTCTGTCAAAAGCCAGGGCTCTGTTGGTTTTTATGGCTGAGTAGTATTCCATAGAGTATATGTGCCACAGTTTTTCAATCCATTCCTCCATACGGGGGCATCTGGGAGACATTGGTGTAGAGGTGCTGGATTCTCACATGGAAGACAGCACAGTCAAATCCCAGACCCAGTAGGTTGAAAATCACACCAAGTGCATGTGCAGGCATTCCCAAAATCCCGAAAGGAGAAAGAAAGAGAAGGGATTGTGGTGTGACCAATCACCAGGGGTGATTTCTCAATTTCCCTTTGTCTGTCTGTCTCTCTGGGCTGAGTACACACTCCTTGTGGCAAAAGCCTTAAAAAAATTTAAGAAAAAAATAGAAGGGTAATAAAATACTTTGAGCAGGAGAACAACGTATTTTTTTAGCATAGTTATACTATAATAAAGTGATTGCCTTGACTGTTTACTCCCACCCTATAACAATCAATGCCAGAAATTATATCATAATACATGGGTTATGTCTATCTATACAAACCAACTTTGATCTCTTACTTATTAATGTTGGTTGGGTCTTCTGAGACATTTTAAAGTAGTGGTTAAATGTTCAATTCCTTAAGTATGAGTGCCCGAGTTCAGTTTTTTTTTTTTAAGTTTATTTCCTCCATGAATCAGAGAAAGAGAGGCACAGAGAGAGACAGAAAGACAGCACCCCTAACAAAGTCTTGACACTGCTTTCCACTGCCATCATCAGCCAGCCCTGGATCTGGGCACATGCATGCCAGCACTCAGGGAGATAGGATGTGAACCCAGAACCCTCGCATATGGGTCAGCCTCACAGAGGGTCGCATATATCACCACGCCATTGTCCAGCCCACTCAGTTCAGTTCTTTATCTCTACCACTACTGGTGTTCTTTACCTTGGGCTACTTTTTAAGGGTATTCTATGCTTATAATCTTTAAACCGGAATTAAAGAAGTGAATTGTGGAGTCAAATAAAATCACCAGTCTTTAGTTGTGTGACCTGAGTCAAGAAATGCAGCTCTCTGAGCCTACTTATTCATCTGTAAAGTTATATCAATAATAGTACCTGAAAACATGTAGTTCTGTGGGTATTACATGAGAAAGTGCTTAGAACATAGTAAATGCTCAATAAATAGTTGCTGTTGCGATGATTCATATGCAGATAGATTTTAGTGGAATTTTCAGACTGATGAAAGTAATACCATTCTAACATTATTTCCATGAAAAATGTTTTCTGAATTTCAGGAGGGAGCAGAGGACATCTGATAAAAGAACTCTAAAGCATCTCTCATTCATTCATTCAGAGTTGAAGCCTGAACAAAAATCTACTTCTATCCTGACATGCTTCAGGCACAACAAAGAATATATTTTGCTTCTGTGTATTTGGCAAGCTCACCATGTCTGTGATTCATTATTGTCACAGGAGCGACTGAAATATTTTGGTTTCTATCTCAGTTGAAAGAAATATTGTCGTCTTTCCAGTGCAAAACATTAAATGTATTCTGATAGTTTTCTTAAAAATCCTGTTCTGATTAGAATTAACATATCCATTAGTAACCATCAGAGGTGCCACAGTTGGCTGAAACAATTGTATTTATAAACCACATAATTCTATGCTGGAGCCTTAATTTAACTTCATCCTCAAAGCCCACTCCGCGAGAGCATCTTACGGGTATCTGAGCACAGCAGAGGACTCAGCAGAACTGTTCCTTCACTCCTTCAGAGCTCTCACTTCCACCCCTATGCACTAATATGGCTCTACTAGGTTTGCATGGCATGCTGACGCGAGAGCCCTCCAAACCCCTCAGGTTGTGTAGTCCTCAGACTATATTAGATCCAGTCCTGCTATAAATCACTTGCGCAAACACTCCAAGCATTTCAGGGGTCACAGAATTGTGACAAAATTGGTCTCACAAAGCCAATATGCCACCTTTATTTTGTTACCCAGAAACATAGGAGGAAAGATAGTGAATAGGAGGGGGTATTTGCCAGTGAACAGGACAATATACTTTAATGCAATGTGCGTGGCCTTTGGAGTTCCAGATACATGTGTCTGAAAGACAACTCTATCACTCACTTGCTAAGTTATTTTGGGCAATTAACCTTACCTCTGGAGTCCTTAATTTTCTCATCTGGAATATGGGATAACAACAATACCAACCTCATAGATTCATTATGAGGAATGAATTTCAAAGAGAGAAAATAAAATACATAAGTCAGAAAGCATAGTAGGGACTGAATAAAATATTAGTTTCTCTTCATAATTTTTAAGTTTCTATGTCAAACAATAGTGCTCATCAGGCCACTCCCTCTGTGTAGCTTCTCTAGTACCTGGCACTATAGAGTAAGGAATTTTTTTCCCATGCATGTATAGTTCTCTTAAAAATCCTGTGAAGTAACTGTATGGTTTTATTTTTGGTTTTGTTTTTGTTTTTTAACAAAACATTGACTATAAAAAGATAGGGATGGGGCCAGTCAGTGGTGTGGTGGTTATGACTAGATCTCACATGACCAACTACATGGTTTGAATCTCAGATCTGGTGGCTTGAAAAACACACCAGGTGCATGTGTGTGCCTGACCAGAATCTTGAAATAAGGGAGAAATGGAGAAGGGATTGCAACATGACACTCTCCTGTGAGGGGTGCTTGCTTGCTCTCTCACATTCTCTCTCTCTCTCTCTCTCTCTCTCTCTCTCTCTCTCTCTCTCTCTCTCTCTCCAGTGAGAACATGCACCCTCTGGCAAATTAAAATAAAAGGTGGGAGCTGAATCTTGGTGTCCTCCTAGAAAGAATTCTTCTTTCAATCCCTCCTCACCTCCACAAAACACGTCACTCTTGTAGGCCAGCATGAAACTAGAACAACAGAAGTCTCAGCCCAATTGCTCATTCTGAAATCATGTAATTCTCTCTTCCTTAATAAGATCTGTTTATAAAAAAAGTTTATTTAATGAGAGTGAGAGAGAGAAAGAGAGAGGGAACACCCTCAACAGAGTCTCACATCATGATCTCTTCCCTGGAGCCTTCTCAGTCAGCCAAAATCATGGGTGTGTTCCTGGTGTGTATGGGTGAATCAGGGAACCAAACCTGCAATCTCCCATATGGATCTAGCTTTGTTTGAGCAATGCATTATGGCTGGGCCACCAAGAAGAAAAAAATCATTTATATTGCATGTACAGAAATGGTCTGTGAATGAACTTTCTTCTCCTTTTTCATTGGGTTTTCCTACTCCTTCTTCTCCCAATATACTCTCATTACCCAACTCGGCTCCAAACATCCATCCACACAAAAGATCATCATATGAAAACATAAACAGAGTGTAGACTATACCCAAGCAATTCATCCTGGTTCCACTACCTCCAAGAAATGGTCATCCATCACTCCTAACCAAACATTTATAAGATTGCTAACCACTTATTATGGATTCAGAGTTGCCCAGATCTTTATTACCTGTATTCTGTACACTCTAGTGATTTGTTTGCCTAGTCAGCTGAAGAACAGTTTAAGGACAGTTTAAGGACAATTATCAGGGATAGGAAAATGAAGCCAAGAAATATATTGGGTTGTCTGGAAAGTCATGACACATATTTCCATAGGAAAACAGAAAAAGATGTCATGACTTCCCCAATGACCTAATAGTTCTACAGGACAATTAAGAGGAGGGTCGAGGCACAAGTCATCAATTCCATGCTACTTTACATCAAAGCATTGACAATAACCTTTATTTACATAAATCATGAACATGTTAAAGGCATTTCTATTTAGAGAAACAGTTTCTTTAATTGACTATAGTATATGAGAGATTTTTAGGAGGCTTTCAGAAAGTAAACTCAATACCGCTTTTCTGGAAAAGTAAAATAATGGTTTGGGTTGATAGTTTGGACTTCAGTTCTGATATTTTTTTTAATTTATACCTAAAACAACAAATCAATTTGGAGGGAAATACATAAGTTCTAAAACTGGTTGTTTATCTTCAACATGGTTTGACATAGATTCTGGGTCAGTTATAAATCTCTTTATATAATACATATCCCCACACTTTCTTGACTAGAGGCTACAAAGTAATTTAATCTTTTCTGGATGCCCATATGTCTTTACAATGAATAGAAATTATTGCATTATGCTATATGATCTCTAATACAAAATAAGAATACAGTGTAATAGTAATTGTTCCTATGCTAAGTGCTCCAGACTATGGTACTTTTAGAAATGTTATGGTTTATTATGTCATTTCCTTCCTCACAGAAGTATAAGCTATAGTTTCCTACTTATTGTCAGTGTGCATTTTAGCAGGTTTTCCTTCTAATTTGCTTGAAGCATTCATTTATTCAAAAACAACTACTGAGTGCCAACAGTGTGTCAGATACCATGTTGGGCACTGGAGATATGATAAGAGATATAGTCTCTGACATCCAGGAGCTTACAATGCCATTGAAGAGACAGATAAATGAAGAGGCAATTATACCATGTGATAAGTGTTATAATAAAAGTAAACACAGGGAGACCAGCAGTTGGTGTAATGGCTATGTCGCTAGACTCCCACGTAGTTGACTGTGGTTCGAGTCCCAGACCCAGTGGCTTAAACTCATGCCAGGCACATGTGCGTGCATGCCCAAGATCCCGAGAGGAGAATGGAGGAGAAGTGATTGTGGCGTGGCCATCCCCCCTGGGGGGTGATTTCTCACTTTCTGTCTCTCTGTTTCTCTCTCTTTCTGGAGAGTGCACGCACCCTATAAAAAAACCTCTCCCAAGAAAAGTAAACACAGGGCGCTATGGGGACATATAAGAGGGGTTATCTAATCTAGAAAGGGTGGGGGACAAGTTGGAGATGTCAGTGAAGTCTTCCTGGAGAAAGTTATCACTGTGCTGAATTCTCAAAGATAAGCAGGAGTTATTGAAAACATACAGGGTTAAGGTTAATTTAGTAACATGGTAAAACAGCAAATGTTCACATGGTAATTCAGACAAGAGGTTATGTGGCACTGAATAGTAGTAGCAGTTCCAATGGAGAGTAAGAGAGAATTTTGAGAGACACTGAGTGGCATTATGCAACACAACTTAGAAATTCATTGAATGTTTGGGGAATGGAGAGGTAGAGTATAACCTTGGGTTATAGAGTGAACAAGGGAATCATTGAGAAGGATAAAAAAAATACAGCAGGGGGACCAGCAGGCGATGTGGTGGTTTGGGCATTGGACTCTGACATGGTTGGCTGTGATTCGAGTCCTGGACCTGGTAGCTTATTTTCTCATTCATTCTCTCTCTCTCTCTCTCTCTCTCTCTCTCTCTCTCACACACACACACACACACACACACACACACACACACACACGCCCTGTAGCAAAATTTTTTTAAAAAAGTACAGAAGGAACAAGTATGCAGAACAAGGTAACAGCTTTAGCTCTGAACATGTTAGATTTGGGTGGATATTTTCAGCAGGCAATTTGATATAAGGAATTGAGTATGCAAGGGAGAGAGAGATGCCAAGCCTTTAATCTGTTGTAGGTTAAAAAAAATGAGAGAATCAAGTTCATTAAATCTGTGCATGACATAAGGATAATAGGGCCAACTCAGTGGTACAGCAGTAACACGATGCTCAAGCAATGCTGGATCCGTATGGAAGACTGTGTGTTCGGTTCTCCAACTGACTTGACATGTCGGGTACACATTCATGATCTCGGCTGGCTGGGAAGGATTGCAGTGTGAAACCCTGTTGAAGGTGCTTCTTTCTCTCTATCTCTATGTCTGTCTCTTACTCTCTTGAAGGAAAGAAATTTTTAAAAAATAAGGAAAATAGCTTTGACAAAGGAACTAAGGAGTTTCTATATGAATATGGGCTTTTAGAGTGAGGACTTTTTGACAACCACTTTTGTGTGTCTAATCAGCATCTCAGATTTAACATATACAAAATAGGATTCTCAGTTTCCACTCATACACCAATATATTTCCTTTCCAGTCTTCACCTCAGTTAATGGCACACCAGTATTCATCCAACTACTCAATCCAAAACCCTACAAGTTACTCTTAAAGTATCTCTCTTATTTACCTTGCACATCCAATCAACCTGCAAATATCGTCAACTACACCTCGAAAATATGCCCTGAGTCCTTTGACTTCTCTACATTTTCATTGTTCCTACCCTAGTCCAAGCCACCATCACTGCACACCTGGACCACTGTAAGAACATCCTAATTTCCCTCCCAACCCTTACTCTTGCCCAAACAAACTAAGGTGGTTCCCACCTCGAGGCCCTTGCACTTATTAGTCCCTCTCTTAGGAAGTTAGTTTTATGTGAGCTATACAGAATCTATTCCTTCTTGTTTAGATCACAACTCAAATATCATATTCTTAGAATGGTGTACCTTGATTACCTTGTTAGTTCCAGCCTGGCCTTATAACACAGGCCCACAAGTCACTGTGTCACAAAACCATATCTTATTAGGTTGTCAGAACAGTCATGATGTATTTTTCTGTTTTTCTATGCAAAAATGCTTTATGACTTTTTCAACAACCTAATTCATTTCTTTTTTAAAAATAAGCACAGCTACTTTTTTGCTGTAAAGGTTTATTTTTCATTTCTCCCATGAGTGAGAGATACAGAGACAGAGAGAAATGGGTACAGCGAGAGAAACAGGTATCCTCAACAAGGTCTTCACACCATGATTCAATCCCAGGCTGGATCACTGGCAAGCATGTGCACCCTACATGTATAGGGATACCTCAGATGTGAACCCAGGACCCTCCCATATGAATTTAATGTCACAGAGTGTTGTGTTACCACTGTCCCACTGCTGTCTGTCCTTATCTTCCTTACAGCATTTGTCTTTATGAAAATCATCTTGTAGTTTGCTTCATTTATTATCTGTTTCATATTACCACTACTCACAACACACACACACGCTAAAACGTAAAAAGGCAGAGATTTTATCTGTTTTCCTCATAATTGCATTTATATCTTTAGCATCCAATAGCTGCTCAATAAATATTTGTTAACTGTAAAATGAGAGAAAATATTTTTATTGTTCAGAGGTTTGTTTGTTTTTAAGAGATTTTTGCTGTAGGGTTAATGGTGCTCACCAGAGGGACAGAAAGCAAAAAATTACCCTCCAGAGGGATGGCCACGCCACAATCTATTCTCCTCTCTGGAATTTGGGCATGCATGCACACATGCCCAGTGTGAATTTTAAGCTGCCAGGTCCAGGACTCAAGCCGCAGTCAACTATGTGGGAGTCCAGCAACATAACCATTCCGCCATCTGGTGGTCCCCAGAGTTCTTATTTTTACTGTCTAGTTCTGGACTGTATTATGTTATTCTCTGCATGTATATCACGAAGTTACAAAACTCACAAGACTGATTTTCTTACATGGTTCATAAACTGGCTTTTAATATATATACATTCATCCAGTAAAATACATAAAATTCACTCAATAAAAATGGATTTTTCAGGAATTAGTAATATGCCCTATGAATGTATGGAGAATTCTAATCTATTTGAATAATGATAGGAGAGAAAACTTTCTGACTTTGTTATACTTTTCACAATACACTGAAGCACAATAAAAGACATAAAGGTCCAGAAATACACTTAAATCTTCCACACTTATGCTTTGAAAATTTTACTTCTATCTAAAGAGGAGCTCATCAAAATGGAATTTCCCTTGAGTTTCCAGACAAAGTAGGATATAACTATTTCAGTGACAGGCACCCTCTTGCCTCCAAGTGTCAGCCTCTGGCTACTACCCTTTGGGTAGGCACACTGACAGAAACCACAAGGGCACCTCTGTCTCTCTCTTCAAAGTAGCCAATGGATCAAATGTCATCCTCGCAAAGAAGGGATTTTAGCCAAATTGCCCAAGGCTATTTGCATTTGTCTACTGCCCCAGGTGATCTCCTCAGACATATGGGACTCCTGGAGGTTGCTCTCAGATGATGCCACTGACCCAAAGGTGAGGGTACATTATGTTTTCATGTTTTTCAATCACAGGACTCAATCATGAGACCACACACATCTGAGGAAATCAAGTCCTTTTGCAATACTTCTGTTGCTGCTTGTACTAGACTACTTAAGTCAGGGTGGGCATGGGATAGGGCACTATTCTGAGAGGTGCTAATGAATTAAGAAGTTTAATTCCCATCTGTGTGTCACAAGGAGACAGTGTTCAGAGACTTCCCTCCTCATAAACATCCTCTCAGAGCAATTGTTACACAATCCTATAAAATCATTCTGTAAAAATCAATAGAAGTAATTGCAACAATGAAAATCCTACCCACCGAATAGAATATCAATTGTTACACTAATCAAGACTGTCTTTTCATATCAGGGCCAGAGAATTGCACTTATAATAAATGAAGCTCAGTGTGTGTACATGGGTGACTAGGGTGGAGTTCCTGAACCCTTATCTGATCAAATTGTTTTCATAGTATGTTTATTGCACTGAGTAAAAGCTTTCTCTGCAAGAAGAACATCCTGAAAGAACTCTCTTTCCTATGTAAGGAGTGACAGATCCATGGTTAGAAATGCTCTCAGGTGAGATAAAATTATACACATTGCTCTGTTTGCTACAGATTCAATCAACAGAAAAAGAGGTAATGTAAATATTGCTCTGCTGAAGCTCCTTATAGAAGGCAGCTGGAAAACATGGACTTGAAAGCCTTGTGTCAGTTGGAGAAAATACACTGAACCCAAGGTTACCACCACATCAAGAAAGCTTTGCTTTACTAGGAAATAAGCTCTGCTTAAATCACTGACATCAACCTCCATGTTATAATATATAGATATTACAAAATGTTTTTCTCTATTTTGTTAGGTTTAGAGGTAAGAGATGTAGTATTATCTATCACTAAATCCTCTTCAGCATATATGCTAAATCTGAACGCCACCCCCCCTTCCACTGCATCCATCCTGGTCCAAGCCACTCTTATCTCTAGTTTGGATTACTGTAATAGCCACCTTACTGATGCCTCTGGTGCTGGCCTTGCCCTCGTATCTCATTCTACTCCTAACACCATGACCAAAGTGGTCCTATGAAAATTAATGCTACATCAAGTCTATTACTATTCTTTTTTTTAATTTTTTATATACATTCAATCACATTATTTAGCTTACAAAGTGAACATTTCAATGTGTCAACATTCTTTGACTCAAACACTCCAACCCAAGTTGTTCTCCATCTCACTTGGAATAAAAGTCAAATTCCAATAGGAAGTAGCAAGACTGAGATTTTAACCTATTCTGTTTCCAGAACCTGCTCCCTTAGCCACAGCATCCCAAAACCTTGGAACTTTGAAACTGGCATTCAATTAGCTTTCATCTATGCTGTGTACTGTTCCCAAAACAGACCTATACCACCCCACTGCTCACTAGTACTCCAGAATCCTGCTACACCCCTCTACCTAGGCTTGCTTTTTTCTGTCTATGCCCCATCTGAGAAGCCTTTCCCTGCCTTTTTTTTCTGACCCTCTATCCTCAAGCATCACATACTCATCATTCATTTATTCCTCTATTTGAGAAGTGTATACAACAAAAGTTCAAAACTTTCATGGAAAAAGTATATTATAAAAAATATATATGCATACAGTACAATTTTTTCTGCACCAAAATAAACTTGTACTTTAATTCCATTTTCCCATGCACTTCTTGAAGTTCCCAGGTATACACTACCTACTGTGTGCCAGGCACTGGGAACAGGGATAAACTCTGCCCTCAGTTTAAGAGTGCAGTTTAGTGAAACAGGGTTGAGTGCAGACTGACATAAAGTGCCAGCGGAGATAGATCTTAGCGATCAGAGCCGTGATCTCTCTGAGGTGACAGTTAGCTAATGAGCTAAACTTCTTCCCTCACAGATTAAAAATGTGTGTTTTTAACAGAAACCTTCTGGAGAAAATGACTGAGCCTTGGACCAGAAGAGTGATGCTAATGGCAGCAACTCCAGGTTCTGCAGCAAGCTGATAGGTTTGATGTATTAGGGCAGGTTTCTTTAAGACCCTCAATTAACATCGGGTAGGTTATTGCTCACTCTGACTACACAAAGGACATCTTTTTAAAGAACTGATTATTTCATAGGCAATTTCTTTGGGGGGGGGGTGGTGTTTGTTTTTGCTTGCTTTGGGCATGTGTGCTAGCCAGAAGGAGACAGACAAAAAGAGAGAAAGTGAGAAATCACCTCCCCCCAGCCCCTGGGTGTGAGGGGGTAAAATCACCATGCCACAATCCCTTCTCCTCCAGCCTCTTCCTGGGATTTTGGACACACACGCATACCTGGCATGATTTTCAAGCTACCGGGTCCAAGACTGGAACTGTGGTCAACCATGTGAGAACCCAGTGCCTTGACCACCATACCACTTGCTGACCCCAAAGGTAATGTTTTTAAGGAATAGTAAACAGGGCCAGTACCTGGCTTCAAGGCTATCCATGTCATACCCATGTACACTTGTTTCAGGGAAAGTGTGATCCAGGGCCTTTTCTAAACCATTTAACAATAAATCAGAATATATATCACATTAGATTGCTATGAAGATTCCAAGACAAAAATTCTGGGAAAACACAATATACCCACTTTGACCAAAACCAGAAGATTCTGAGATTAAATAGTGATAGAAATGTAAAAGTGGAGGGGTAAGAAACTATACTGAGAATTAATGGTGGTAGTTAACAGAATATATATTTCCCTTTTCTTTTCTGAATATTTAAATGAACATTTAAAAATTACTTATCCCACTGCTAAGTATCTACTTCAGAGAAATGAAAACTTTTGTTCACACAAAAGCGTAGACATGAATGCTTATAGCAGTGTTATTCATAATGATCAAAAAGTGGAAACAGTCCAACTACCTTAGGTTAATGACTAAACCAACTACAGTACATCCCACTATCCAATTATAGTTGAATACTATACTACTCAACGATAAAAGGGTTGAAAAATATCAACACACACAATTCGAGTGAATCTTAAATGCATTTTGCTTAGTTAAAGAAGCTAAACTTAAAAGGCTATATATTGCATGATTTCATTTATATGACACTCTTGGGAAAAGAAAACCATATGGATGGAAAATAGGTCAGTAGTTGCCAGTGGTTAGAGGTTGGGAGAAGATTTGACTCCAATGAGACAGCGAAAGGGATTTTGGAGAGCGATGGAACTGTCCTTATGTTACTGGTGGGTATCCTACATGTATTCATCAAAACCCATGGAACTATACACCATAGGGTGAGTTTTAGTGTATGTAAATTTTATAAATGTCAACCAGAATGTTGGAGGCAGAGGAGATAGACTACATACTGTGACAAATGAATCTAACTGTACTATAAACGAGTCACATGAGGAAGGGAATGGGGAAGAAAGGAACAGATCTAAATAACTTTGAAAACCAGGATTTTTGACTGGATATCACAAGGCTAAAGACAAAAGAACTGTATGCAAACACTGTACTCTAGTTCATAAATTTGTTTCTTATCAGGGTTAGCTGAGGGATTCTGAAATCACTTTATCAGTCTACCAGGGTTGAAAAATTAAGTAAATCTATTTGTAAATAATGAGAACCAGGTTTCTCTGTGTTGGAGAATAAGTACACAAATAAGGAAAGAGAGAAGGTTAAAATGAACCATGTGGTGCTGGGCATCAATATGCATTCATTTGTTTTTCTTAATGTAATCCAGGTGGATGTATAAATAAATACAGATGTATCTAATCATAATTTAGCATATATAGATATATATATATATGTGTGTGTGTGTGTGTGTGTGTGTGTGTGATATGTGTGTGTGTGTGTGTGTGTGTGTGCGTGTGTGTGTGTGTGCGTGTGTGTGTGTGTATGTGTGTTTTCTAGCTATATACACTGAAAGGGGATAGAGGCCATGATACCCAATAGCAAGTGCCTCTAAGGCACAGATTGTGGTTTGGAAACACCATTTTCCTAAAGAAAGGACTAGTTGATTTCAGGGTTCAAGTAAAGAAAATAAATGATGATCCTGAAACATACTGCAGAAAGGAAAATAAGAAGTATTAAAAAAGAAAATATTAGAATACTGAAAGGGCATAGGAGCAACCTGAAAAAAAAAATCCAATGGCCAAAATTGGAACAATTTGAGCAACAAACTGAATAAAGATAATATAATCTTTTAACCTAAATAATAAAATAAATATTCATTAGCCCATGCTGGTATAAATATCTAAGTAAATAAATAAGTAAATGGGGCAGAGGCCAGCAGGTGGTATAGTGGCAAGGAGCTGGACTCCTACACGGCTGACTGTGGTTTGAGTCTCAGACCTAGCAGCTTGTTTTCTCATCTCTCTCTCTCTCTCTCTCTCTCTCTCTCTCTCACACACACACACACTCTGTAGAAAATTTTAAAATAATAATAATAAATAAAATTAAATAAATAATTTAAAAATAAATAAATGCGACAGTAGATACAACTCTTTTTTTATTTAAGGTTTTTGCCATAGGGTGTATGCACTTGCTGAGGGGATGGCCATACCAAGATGTGGGGTACACATGCACATGCACCAGGCATAATTTATAAAGTCACTAGGTCCAGGACTCAAATCGTGGTCAGCCATGTGGGAGTCCAGTGCCTTAACTACGACACCACCTGCTGACCCCAAGGCAATCATTCCTTACAGAAGAATTCCAATTAATAAATGTAGAAGGAAAAGGGGACATCAAAAATCACTACTATGGGGCCAGGTTACAGTTAAGATGCTGGATCCTACATGGTCAACTATATGGTTCAGGTTCTGGACCTAGTGGTTTGAAAAGCATGCCAGGCACACGTGCATGCATGCCCACATGCCCAAAACCTGGAAAGGAGAATGAAATAGAAGGGATTGTGGTGTGGCCATCTCCTCAGGGGTGGGGGTGGGGCTTTCTCATTTTCTCTCTCCCTGTCTCTCTCTGGCATACCCATGCAACCTGTAGCAATTTTTTTTAAAATCACTATTATGACATTACAGTAATTGCTGTAGGCAAGATCAACTGGTGAATGGTAATACTGGTAGGAAAAAGCTTAAGCAGAGGCAAGGTATTTTCATACTTTCTAGGTTTATTTGCCCAAATATTTAGTAATTTACAAAGTGAAAAATAGTAAGTTTACAGTAGAAAATCCTGACAGAAACCACCTTAACCAAACAATAAAGGTTATCGTCATGCATAACATATAGCTACATCAACTCCCTGACAGAATGCACAAAGAAGAGTACACCACTACTGAGTCATCCCTTCCTGTAACGATAGCCTCAATCTAATAAAGAAAAACCATTGGAGGGACAAGCAGATGGCGTAATGGCTATGTTGCTGGACTCCCATGTAATCGACCATGGTTTGAGTCCCAGACCCAGTGATTTAAACTCACACCGGACGTCTGTGCATGCATACCCATGATCCTGAAAGGAGAATGAAGGAGAAGGAATTGCGGTGTGTGATTTCTTGCTTTCTGTCTCTTTCTCTCTCTGTCTTTCCAGTCAGCACATGTGCCCTATAGCAAAAATCTCTCCACCAAAAAAATAAAAAATAAAATTGGGGACCAGCAGTTAGCGTAATGGCTATGTCGCTGGACTCCCACGTAGTCGACCGCGGTTCGAGTCCCGGACCCGGCGGCTTAAACTCACGCCGGGCGCGTGTGCGTGCGTGCCCAAGATCCCGAGAGGAGAATGGAGGAGAAGGGATTGCGGCGTGGCCATCCCCCCTGGGGGGTGATTTCCTGCTTTCTATCTCTCTGTCTCTCTCTGTCTGTCTGGCGAGCGCACGCGCCCTATAGCAAAAACCTCTCCAAAAAAAGAAAAAAAAAATAAATAAATAAATAAATAAATAAAATTGGAAAAGCCCCAATGGAGGGCTATTCTACAAAATCTGGCTAATATTCTTCAAATGAGTCAGGGTCACAAAAGATAATGAAAGATCAAAGAACTATCACAGATTGGAGGAGACTAAGAAGACATAACCAACAGCAACATCAGGCCCCAACATGGATCCTGGAGTAGAAAAAGGACAGTAGGAGAAAAACCAGTGAAAAAGAATTTTAATAGAGAGAAGATGTTGCTATAGGGCACATGTACTCACTGGAGAAACAGAAAGCAAGAAATAACATCCCAGAAGGGATGGCCATGCTCCAATCCTTTCTCCTCCATTCTCTTCTTAGTATTTTGGCCATGAACACACACGCACCTGGCATGAATTTTAGGCCACCGGGTCTGGGACTCTAACTATGGTCGACTACATGAGAGTCTAGCAATATAACCATTATGTCATCTGCTGGTCCCACTAGTGCAATCTTAATAACATCTGTGGGGTAGTTAATCATATTGTAACAAGATTATTTTCTTAGTTTTAGTAATCATATCATGGTTATGTAAAATGTAAATATAGGGTGAAGGATGTATAG